>NQII01002383.1:280257-321472 GCA_002778355.1 Clitarchus hookeri
GGGGGGGGGGGGGCAACTTGGGCGAAGCACTGTGCATTATTTAAAACCACATGCTTTCCCGTAAGCAGTAAGTTTTAACGCTAGATATTAATGCCTGCACTTAGCAAATCCTACAAAATTAAAGTTATTATTCAGAATCAAGATAGACTTCGCAGTTCTGTACGCACTTGAACAGGCAATATTTGTTCATCGGCATCCGTCTATGTGCAAAGCCACTTCTCCTCTTGACTGTACGAGTGATTCTCTTACACCAATGTGAAGTGGTGTAAAGTGGTATCAATGGCACACAGCTACTCAGAGCATCTGCAAATCAAATACTATACACCAATGAAAACCTAGTATACAGGTACACAGGCTTAAAGCACCTTTGACCTGCCACCAAATAATAATGCAAAAATGGTGGGGGTGTGTGTACCTGTTACGAAACCAAGTTTATTTATAATACTGCATTATTAACAATGTACTTGGTTTGAAGAACAATCTCATTTTACAGAGCGTAAAATCAAGCTCCAAAGGAGCGACTCAACCCAACTCTGCCCCCCACCCCCACCCCCTAAATCCACCACTGCTGTTTTTTTTTTTCCATTTCCACCAGCATCAGTGGCCTGGTTGGGGAGGGCGGTTAACATGGATGCAGACCCTTTAAAATGACTATGTTATAAAATTGTAACAATATTTTACTTCCATGCTGTTATTGCAATGGCATCCATTTACACCTGCGTGAATGGTTGTGCATGTTTATATATATATATAATAAATAGAAAAGCTACAAGCAAGTCACTTCATGCAAATACCATTCAAATGTTTCAGCATATTGGAAAAAGAAATGAGTTGGTTAGCAAAGTGTTTTAACCGAAGGCACATGACAAATGTCAAATTCGCTTGCGCATAATAAATCTGTCAAAATTCTCCTGAAAGCGAAGCACAGGGATGGCGAACCACTGGAACACGCTGCTCGATGTACACGACGACAGAACCAACGTGCTACATCAGCGTTCTGGTGTTATGACGTATCATCATCTACACGGCCAGAAGGCAACAGGATGTGCCGATTGTATTTTGCATCGAGATGCTCGCCGGAACACTGCGGTATACAACACAACTGCATTTCCAAAATGTATAGCAGACAATCTCATCTTGTTCCTTTATCTTATTTTTTCATAACATTAGGTATTATAACTATGAAATTACACAACACAAATGTCTGAACACACGAACAAGCGATAGCACAACAAAATTGAAACTCACGTGCTCCAGAAATTGTTTAGTTTCTAGAAAAAAATTGTAAATAAAATTGTCTTGTCAAAATAATTTATTCTTGTCTGAAAATTCAGAAAAAAATTGCTCTATGAATTTTCTGATACAACCACACATGTTTAAAACACATTCAAAGTTGTATGAAACTTGTCGATAATCTCAATTTCTGACCTAGCTTCCCCATTTGTTGCGAAGATCTCTGTAGCACAACTTTAGTTCAGATNTTGTCGATAATCTCAATTTCTGACCTAGCTTCCCCATTTGTTGCGAAGATCTCTGTAGCACAACTTTAGTTCAGATTCTATTAATATTATGTTATATAAATGTACCAAACCCTCAAATTAGAAGATGTGTAACAAAAATCCCGGTAGAACTANATTATGTTATATAAATGTACCAAACCCTCAAATTAGAAGATGTGTAACAAAAATCCCGGTAGAACTAAAAAAAAAATAAGATGACCAATCATTTCGACATTGGTCTAGAACACTGGTACTCAAGACTTTTTTTTTAGGGGGCCNAAAAAAAAATAAGATGACCAATCATTTCGACATTGGTCTAGAACACTGGTACTCAAGACTTTTTTTTTAGGGGGCCATATTTAGAAAAACTAAGACCGCAGCGGTCCGCACTTACGACACTTGATATAATAATATTTCTGAACTAAAAGTAGGTAGGTAATTCAATGACATTTGGAAACTTGTATCTACTGAAGCCGGCGAGCGCAGGCCACAAAGAATGGGCCTGCGGGCCGCAGTTTGAGTACCCCTCGTCTAGATGCAACATTAATTTCCCTACAGATTACTTGAATACGAGTTTAAGCAAGAAATTTTTTCTTTGCACTTTAAATAACTTTTACTAAAAAAAATTTCTAACGCTATGCAGTAGTTGGTAATACACAACTTACTTCATTCCAAACTTATTTAAACCAATAATTTTAATGCTTTCATGACTTCTCACTATAAATTTCTAATTAAAAAAGTTTGGATAATTTTTTTTAAAAATATATTTTATGTCGCTTGTACTGTAATGAAACACACACGTCCACTTCCATATTCGCAGCAAGACCTCCCGCAGGCGTGGGCGTACACGCACAGTAGTGCATGCAAAGGCATGGCTTACCAGTACATACAAGATTTTATGGTTTTATATTTTACTCAATTTCATTAAAAAATTTAAGATTCTAATGAAATACCGGTAGTTTTTATTTTAGCGAACACACTATAAAGTTAACAAGCATAGGTGTTAAAACACACATTCTGGTAAAGTTTGTGATTTGTATTACATATTCAAAGACCTATCTATATAATCATGAAAAATAATTTTCTTTAAAATAAATAAAACACTATTCAACTATTTTCTGTTACAAATGCAGAAGTTTTTAGACAATGTCTATTCCCTTTGGTCAGAATCATACAAAAATATTTGGAATAAAACTTGTTAATAATTTTACTAATAAAATGGAGTACTTTTGCTAATTTAGTTTTATTTAATGCCTTACGTTAAATTTCTGTTTTACACGGTGTATTAACATGCATTTCAGCGTTACTCCGGTTCAATTGCTATTTGCCACATAGCGTAATCTCTGCTTACCAGACAAGATGTCTCGCAACTGTCCGCACCAACCATGCAGCCTGGTAGCTCATTACCGAGCATAATCGTAGCAGACACCACGCAAAACAATTCTCATGTGGCAACAACCCAGTCTTGCCGGAGAAGTTAAGTTTTGTACTACAGCCGGCATGTCACATCCCATTGTACACAAACCAAGAAAATACAATTACAATCACAGGACATCTCTTTACACAGTTGTCATACTGCCCGAGACCCCCATTTTATAGCAAACAACTTTGTATGTTTTCTCACAATAAAGATGTTAAATCTAACGGCTAGTTCCACCCTCCCCCTCCCCCCCTGCCCTATCAAAAAAATTAGTTTCAAATCACGCATTATTATACGGAAAACATTTTGAAATCCATGTTTCTGCTGAATTCCTAAAAAAAAGTTTGTATACCTACAGTATTCACACTTTTCACTGAATTATTTATAAAAGTTGTTTTAACATTAAGTGTGAAAAACTTTCACCATGTTATCTGACAAATTTCAAATTATTACATTTGGTCCTAATTAAAGTGTCTTGATATTAATATTACTGCTGTCCAGTTTCTCGCATTTCGCACCATCTAACGCATCTTGTCAGAAAATNAAAGTGTCTTGATATTAATATTACTGCTGTCCAGTTTCTCGCATTTCGCACCATCTAACGCATCTTGTCAGAAAATATTCAATAGTTACAGTTATAACGTTCTTGAGCTTTGTTCAAGTTAAAATATCTGCAATAAAAAGCATAGGTCACATGAAACAACTTTTATAAAATAGCTCCTTGCATTAATTTACGCACACAGAAAACCACAGCATGTCAACGAGTTCCGCCATCCCTGAGCTATTGTCGGCGACACCACACATCTTTCAAAATCAAAATACAGCAGAACCCAGATTTNAAAGTGTCTTGATATTAATATTACTGCTGTCCAGTTTCTCGCATTTCGCACCATCTAACGCATCTTGTCAGAAAAATATTCAATAGTTACACTTATAACGTTCTTGAGCTGGGCACCTTTGTTCAAGTTAAAATATCTGCAATAAAAAGCATAGGTCACATAAAACAACTTTTATAAAATAGCTCCTTGCATTAATTTACGAACACAGAAAACCACAGCATGTCAATGAGTTCCGCCATCCCTGAGCTATTGTCGGCGACACCACACATCTTTCAAAATCAAAATACAGCAGAACCCAGATTTNGAGTTCCGCCATCCCTGAGCTATTGTCGGCGACACCACACATCTTTCAAAATCAAAATACAGCAGAACCCAGATTTTACGAACTTGGATTTTACAAATACCGCAATTGCAAACCATCACAAATTTACGTAAAAGACTGTCTGCGTGTGGCAGGGGAAGGGTGGGTGTGAGGAGAAGAAATTAAAAGGACAATCAATAGTAAAAATGTTATAAATTATTAAAGGATGTTTGCTAGCCCCACAGTGATAAAATATAGTAGTTTTATTGCCACTGCTATTAGGAGCACACATCATAGCAGGTCGAATTCAATCAATCCACAGGTCTACGATATAGTAGGCCACAAAGTTTCTCGTTAATAACTAAAGTATTAAGAGAGAACGGAGATTTCTGCACAATGCTAACTTACAAAGCCATGAGAAAGATTNNGGGGGGGGGGGGGAAAGAAAATATTTTATGTTTTAATAAAAGTATTAACGAATATCCACGCAATGTTAATAATTAGGATCCTTTATAAATATTGATCTCTTCTTTACTGTTTATAACAAGACACGATCCACATGCAATTCTGTCTTGCGACATCTTCAGACTTCCGACACTACTCTCTATATTGTAAGACATCGCACGACACCACGTGATGTCGCAAAGCAATGCTTCGCGATCACCTACGCCTCTCTCTTCCCTTAACCCCCCCTTGTTCAAATTCATAATCTCCACCTACCACGTGGATAGCAGCCGTAGGAACCAGTGATACACGAGACGCCACATCCAACCTTCCACCCTCAACAACACACTCCATTACAGTTTCAACTCGTATGACCGTGTCCTTTGCAGCGATTGGCTTTTGAGCACATTTTGCGATAGAGCTGTTATAACTTTTCAGTTCAGATTGCTTTTGGTATCGACTGTATTGATTGTTGACAATCAACAGTTTCAGATTTCTGTTTTGTGCCGTTGGTTTAGTGACGACCCATTCATTATGTACAATACGTGCAGTTCACCATGCATGTAAAATCCTCTCCCTCCACCACAACATATTCCTATATGAACGTCTTGAAAGGGGATGCGTCTAATCAGGTCAAATTTCAAGCAGATGTCCCACAATGCCTCGCAGAATTTCCCAGCTTGGTGGACGTACTTTACTGCTAAAAGTGATGCAGTGCTGTGTTCAAACTTCTTACTTGGCCTCAACCACAGAGGTCGCACATACCCATCTCGGTTATTATTTTAGTTCAAAGATTACTGAATATGTAAATAAATTTACAGTAAAGCCTGTATATAATAAAAGTGAAGGGACTGAAATATTGTGAATTTTTTGTAAGCAGGTATGTTGTATGGAGTTTGTCTAACACTATGGTCTGTTAACCACAGTAATTTAAATTTCACGACACATAATAGTTGAAAGGTTATGTAACTAAACAGAAATTATTTCTTTAGACTTGACATGAAGAAACAAAAAATTTAAACTTTACTTAGCATGTATTAATAAAAATTAAGTAATGCATTATTTTTATATTAAATGTCTAACAGCATTAAAACCCAAACAAATCACTTAAAAAACTGCCACATACATTTTGAGGTCAATCTCACAGTGGATTGGAAAAATTACAATAGCCTTCTTCACATGTATAGCAAGTAAATATACCAGCTAAAAATTGGACAAATAAAACTGAATGCTTACGGACAGTGTTTCGGCATGAGGCTGCAAAACAAATTACGGGATGGAAAGGGAANGGGGCATACTTACGGGTAGCTGTTGCCATTCGCTGAAACCTCTGATCCCGTCTTATTTCCTTTCATGTGCCCCATTGCCTCGACAACATTCCCCACACTCCGCCGCTCCAACTAACACAAAAATGTTTCTCTTCCAAGCCTTTCCAGAAAAAAAAGCAAGGCCGAGGGAACAAATGAAGTGGCACCTCGGTAAGTTGTCACGCCGTCAGCGAGTGAGGAATAAAGCACCGTTTGTCTATGGGATAAAGAGACATGGCCATTAGAGCAGGACTGAGCAGAAGGTAGCGAGGTTTATTAGTTTGTGTAAAAGAAGAGAGTACAGAAGCTCCGAGTGGATATTTAACTTTTACGTGCTTTGGTGATGAGTTTGGTTTTTTTCATTGGTTCACTGCTTTGCGTAAAATGGGAAAGCTAAGCAGATATACGACAGATAGATTTCAAATTAAAAGCCTTTTGCAGAGAAAAATAATAATCGTGCTGTGAGCCGACTATCTTCTAAACTGATTTATTTTATAGGCAAAAAATTTTGCCTGTTTCAGTTAATAAAAAAATTAATCTTCACCAGATGTGAAAAAAAAAAAATTTGTGTTTGTAAGTCCCAACAGTAAGTGAATTGCTTACGCAGCAGCGCAACTAGCGCCTGCCAGTCTGCGTCATTTAAGTATTATTTGTTTGTCGTGTCGTAAATGAAGAGACTTCACTCCCTGCCCCCGCCCGCTTCTGGCATTCCATTTCGTTGGACGGGAATATCTAAAAATAAGCAGCAGGAGCGAGCAGCCTATGTCTGCGTCCCTCTTGCCACCCCTTGTCAGTTAACTTTCCCTTCAGCCGGCAGCTGTATCTTATTACAAAAGAAACATTACTCATCAATCATCTTCNCCCTTGTCAGTTAACTTTCCCTTCAGCCGGCAGCTGTATCTTATTACAAAAGAAACATTACTCATCAATCATCTTGATTACATTATAAAAAGTAGACAGAATGCACAAGTACTCGCAGGGCGGTACTCCTAGATACACACACACAAGCAAACAAAAGTCAGACAACACATTTTCCATATGGATGCGTGGTTCCGCGACATCTTGCAGGCTTGGCCAGCTTCATCAGGCTGGCCTAACCTGTAAAATGTTGCGGCACCGCGCATCCACGTGGAAAATGTGTTCGTCTGACTTTTGTTTGCTTGTGTGTGTGTATCTAGGAGCACCGCCCTGCGAGTACTTGTGCATTCTGTCTCCATTTTATAATGTAATGAAGATGATTGATGAGTAATGTTTCNTTTTATGATGTAATCAGCAGCCTAGCAGCCTATTCCAGTCATATCTCGTTACTCATCTTCTCTTGTCTTATCGCATGCTGGTTCGAAATGTTTTTTTTTTTGCAACAAAAATAGTTTGGCGTGGGCCAGAACTGATTGTGCATAAATTATATGAGATGCCGCCGGTGCGAGTAATGTAGTCCGCACACTGCGTGTTTCGTGCAGAACTGCGATTTGTACCTTCTATGACCAAGTTAACTAGTTTTGTTTAAGTTTTGAGCGGTACATTAACGCCATTGTTTTTGTGGCTAGGCTCACGAATGTATTTCAATATGCAGAGGTTAAAAAAACGCATTGTTCCTACGGGCATTTTGCAGGACCAAATTTACATTTCGTTGGATGGTATTTCACGACACAAAACATTCGTAAAGGGAGGTTTTAGTGTATACATACCTTATATTATACTTACATACATATTTTAAATAAAATCAGTTATTTTTCCACAAGAAGCAACTGAAAAAGATTGCGCTTGCTGAAAGTAATGCCACGCTGTGTTTAAAATTATTTTAGTATCAGCTCAATGAAAGGTTTTATGCATCCTTCTGGATTATAATTTTACTCTAAAGACACCAGCACAATGAAATTAATGTACTGTATATATTTTTTTCACAAAACCTTTGGTTGTCTCGCGAAAAGCAATGCAAAATTGACTTTGTGATCATTAAAGTCACATGTTTGATGTTAAAATTTTTTTTGGTGGCAAGGCAAGCTGTGCATACCTTCAAGGAGAACCATTTATTTTGAAGAAGAAGAAGAAGAAGAAGAAGAAAAAAAGCCTATTGAATAAAATAAAAAATAAATTTAAAAAATACTATTTTTTTTGCACCAGAGATGACGAAACACTTAATGTGGAAAACCATACTTTATCACAATTTTAGGTTATAGGAGGTCAAATTTGGTTTGTCTCCATGTTACGAAATCAGTGATTTTACAAAGTCATTGCAAGAAGAATCTGATAAGAGACAAATTCTACTTTTATGAATATTACATGCAATGTAAAGATAGGTAATTTCATGCTCAATCTTCATCACAGTACAATGGTAACAAACTGGTAACTCTACTGTAATCAAGTCAGAAATAAAATACTTAGGCATAAGTGCAGCACTTACGTACACAAACAAAGTAACTCTTTTGACAAAGGGACGACCATGTCAGTGCAAAAATACTACGTATAGCTGAGAGACGCAGGTCACCATTTGCCACGTTCCAAAAGTAGTTCAGAATCACATTACACTGACAGCATATAAAATATTTTGTGTACACACAATACAGAAAAAAATAACAAACACACAATCATTAAATATTACAATTCATAAATTTTTTTACCCTGTGGTGTGCTGTACGAGGAGATTTTACGTTCAGTCACAAACCGAATAATACAAATTGTACATGTTACGGTATTCATTTCATACTACCGTTATTTGTGATTATACAGAATTATTTAACAATCTTTTTAGTACAACCACAATGTCATTAAAAATGTATTATGTACATACTATCAGCTGTTACGCACTATAAATATTGCAGCTACGTATGAAAATACATGCCAAAAAGAACACTGAAGCCTTTTAACTGTACACAGTTGAAAAATAAGGCATTATTCTTCACTAATGGCAAGACATACTGCCTGAGTAATTGACAAGCAAATTGAAAGCATGGCGGCTAGCCAGCTGAGCAGCGCTTCCCAAGTGTTGGGAACACTGCAGCTGGGGACGTTAACAGCTGTTTAGGCATGCAGAAACTACAGTATCAATGGCAATATGCTTGTATGTACAACGAACAAGCGGTACAAAATATACAACACAGTGTCCAGTTATCTTACGTAGCCATGTCATCTGTACGAGCCACAGCACTCTGTGAAATACTTGTATGTAGTGCTGGAGGCGAATACGACACATCCCACAACTCAAATCTCACAAAGCAGGTTCTATATGTATTTTGATTGGTTAACAATCTCATATGGAATACATGTACATACTTCTATCCAACAACATTCTTGCATAACAAATTTTGTGGCAATTTCGTGAAGCCAAGGTGGCTGCGCGACACCAATTTTTTTCCCCCAGGAGCAGAAAAAGTGGACTGCATAGTCCTGAAGGGCGGAAGGGATGAACGAGAAGGAGGAGCGTGAAGTTCAGCCATTGTTGTCTTGGAGCAGACCCTTGACCAGATACACCATCATGTTGTCCTTGCCTTTGACGTAGACACAGCCGCGCTGCTCCAGTTCGTAGCGCTGGGAGAGCACCCCCACGCAGCCGCCTGCCACCTGGATGCGACCCCGCACCCCCGTCGAGTCCATGCGGCTGGCGATGTTCACTGCGTCGCCCCAGATGTCGTAGTAGAGCTTTGTCGTGCCAATCACCCCTGAAGTCACGTCCCCAAAGTTGTAGCCGACGCGCAACACCAGATTGAACTCGAGCAAGTCACGGTTGAAGTTGTGTACCACCTCCTGCATGGCGAGTGCAAAGTCCATCAGCTCAAAGAGGTGCTGGTTGGGGTTCCGACTTTGCCGTCGCACTTCCGGGTTCAACCCTGATGCCGCCATGAACGTGCTCCCGATCGTCTTGATCTTGTCCACGCTGCGGAACTCTGACTTCGACAGGAGTTCGTCAAAGTCTCCGATCAGCTCGTTGAGAACCCGCAAGTACTCCTTGCCCCCTTCGTACGACTCGTCGTACATCTCGTTGAAGTTGACAATGCTGGCGAAGATGATGCCGACTTCGCGATGGTTCTCGGAGTACTTGGCAGTGTTCTTCAGTTGGTCTGCGACATGCTTTGGAATTATGTTGTGCAGCAGCCAATCCGCTTGGTTCTTCATGTTCTGGACACGTGCTTTGTCCTTCATCGCCACTACGTTCCCGTGGAAGCTTATCCGGTAACTAATCTCAAACTCACGGTTTAGGAACCACACCAAAATGAGTAAAAGGAGAACATCCAGGAATATCTCGTTCTGGTACAGGTAATACGTGTAGGCATCTGGGTTTGTCGACTGTGCTGTCGGCGCTAAGCTCGTAGACTTACTCGACAAGTCTACTAACATCAACGTGGCCGTGGTAGTAGTAACTTTAGTCTCCATCACCAAGTTCCTAGCTTTAAAAGGAGCAACAGTTGAGGTAACACTTACTTGCTGGCTGTGACGAGTGGCGAGATCAAGGTACGGGCAAAACTGTCCACGAACTAAACACACATAAACAATGCCTGCCACAGATGACAAGATACTTTTCATCCAACAGTTTAACTGAGTGAAATTACAAAAATGCACAAAGCCCACAAACAGCAGGTAACAGTAATAATAGTCTAGACTATGGTTCACCAAGGAGTCTATACACGAGAAGTTGACTAGCACAGACACGATAGGCAGGCTTACCAACACAGCACCACAGAAATGCCATGGATACCACTGGGAAAATACCTCAAAAATCTTCTTCGAGGCTTCCCAGATGGAGGTGTTGGCAAAACGTGGTCTAAGCGAGTGACGGAAACAAAGGGCGACGGAGAAGACCTCGACGAACGTAGATACAGCGCACACTGTAGTCCACAGCACGGTAGCCTCAAAAAGGAGGAACAAGGAAATGGCAACCGTGGTGTAGACAACTGCAGAAATCAGCGTGTCCAGGTAGGTGTTGAAGCGGGAGGTGGCCAGCGTGGGCGGGTTCTCCCCGTGCTTCTCGGTGGTCCTGTGAGCGTAGGTGCGGTACTCCAGCTCCATGTCCTCGTCGCGAAAGAAAAGCGTGATGCGAGACAGCGGGGGCTTGTAGAAGTAGCTGTGGTGGGACATGACGTTGTCCTGGACGCAGCGGATCAGCTGCAGGTCCGACTGCTTGCGCAGCTTGGTGAAACACGAGCCAAATGTGTCGTTGAGAGGTGCCGGCAGCTGGGTTCGCTTCCCTTCCACGTCTGCCAACACAAATACTCGAGTTAATGAGAGCAAGGCAACATTTAAGGCGTGCACCCAAAGTATAACATTGCAAGTGCACCATCCACATGAAGAAAGACCTTGTAGTTTATGGTACCATGGCCAGAAAACAATTGACTATCAATTTTAAATAACTCCCAGGGGTAGAGCGAGGTGGGAGGAGTGGAGTTGGAAGGTTCTGCCAGCTCTTAATAATGTCTTGAGAGCAGATGAGGGTGAAGTGAGGTGAATATGGAGCAGTGCCAGAATGCAAGGGCAGGGAAAACGGGAGACCATAGACAAAGCAATAATAACATCAACACCACCCAACATGTGTTATAAACACCTCTATGGACTATGACCTTCTATTGTTTCTTCTGTTTGGCCCATAAATACAACAATTTTTTTGGTTTTAATGTACAACTCCCAGCACAAGTGTCGGCATTAACGTGTTGAGTAAAAGAGAACTGCAGACCTTGATCGGGGTCGTTGACGCTAGACTGGCTGGAAGTATAGTAGCCGCTGACGCGATGGGTCATCAAGTCTCCTTGCGCCATGCCGTTCAGCGCAAACAGCTGCGAACACACACACACAACCAATGAGCGACCGCACCACATTGCACTGGAAATGAAAAACAGCATATTCAGCTTGTCACCAAGGCATCATGTTAAGATGTCCAACAACATATTTCCCAGAACTAACCTTTCCACTCTAAACAAAAATATTTTGGTTTAAAGTGGAAAGGTTAGTTCTGGGAAATATGTTGTTGGACATCTTAACATGATGCCTTGGTGACAAGCTGAATATGCGGTTATATACATAAATACATACATACATACATATATATATATATATATATAGAGAGAGAGAGAGAGAGCGACGGACACACACATGCACACACACATACGTGCACATACAAATATTTTAAACTAGCAACTTGGATGATACTCTGCATTTAACATTTAAAATACCCACCGATGGAAAAATTTGGTATATTAATTAGTCCATGTTTGCACACTGACCCACCACCTTAAATACTCCAGCCTACTTTTAAAATACATAAAAAATATTGAGGGCAGGGACTTTTTTTAAAAATGATTTAAAAAGGATTAATTTAATTTCACATGCTATTTTTCAAAATGCTACACTTAAAACTGGCTTACAGGCATTCAACACAAAATATGGGAAAACCTTGCCGAAAAATTTACCAGCAAAAACTTCAACACCAAGAAAAAAACTCGCAGTGGTAAAATAAAACATACAGGTATGAGCAAAAGGAGCACAACAAAAAGAAGAACAGGATAACCCTTTCGCTCACAAAGTTTGCGATTTATGGTCTCTTAGAAAATGTCTACATAAGATTTCACCTAGAGCTGGGCCGATCACACCTTTCGCAGATTATGCCGATGCCGATCATTTGTTACCAACCTTGCCAATATGAGCAGATTAGAGCTTTTTCAGTAAACCTGAGGCACTGCTTTATTTTCACAATATTATTTTTCCGTTGTGAGTGAGTACACAATGCTTCTATCCAACGTAGATGCACAAGTTTATAAACAGCTGATAGTAAGCAATTAAATAACCAATGAATATTGGCTCAGAATGTTTGTTGGCTAAATCACACACAAGCCTACTTAAATAATTTTAAAATTATGTTTTTAAGATGATATGACAATTTGTACATAAATGTTGGGAATTTACACTGGTAATATAACATAACCTCACGTGTTACTGTAATAAAATACGTAATTGGTAGTTAAGAGCATGGATGTATATTATAAAATGCTAAATAAATATACATGTCTACATGCATTGCAATGTTTAATGGCATATATCTCGCAGCTCCACGTAACCCACTTGTATGGTAGCTGTACCGCTTGCGTGAATACGGCTATCCTACAAAGGCAATGGACGTTGTGGTGCATGCTTTCACTTTTTCTTACGGGATTCACTAATTTACTTCCTTGAAAGCATTAAAAATCAAAATTTATACGTACGCCATCTACATTAGCTTTTTAAACGAGCTTGTTCATCTCTTGCATTTTCTCATGTCAACATCACCATCGCCGTGTTATCTACATTACGAAGCGTGACGTCGGGTGTCGGACGACGACGTCGCGGTCTGGAAAGGCACAAGGTGTATTATTGTAGTTGTAAGTTTTCTCTTATGTGCTGGATTTTTAAACTTGTAGTAATTCGGTATTACTTGCGTTGAACACTAATAAATTTAAATGATCTGTGATATTTTCCTGATTGTGATAATCTGCAAAAACCCATTTAATCAGCTGATTATCACGATCAGTGATCGGTATTGGCCCAGCTCTAGTTTCACCACGCGTGCCACGAGATGTGGTACTGGCCGACCTGCTGCTGGATGCTGCTGCGGCGGCTGGTGCTACGGATGCCAGAGTCCTTGCGACTGTTCATCGACGCGCTCACGCTCAGCCTGTCCTCCGCCGCCGCGGGCACGTCCAGCAGAGCACCTGGCGCATCCAGTCGGTCTTCCCCCGCACCACCCTGCACACACGGCACGCCAGTCGCACGTCACACGCCGTGGCGACGAGGTCAGAGGCTCCCCCGGCACTCTCCTGGCTTAACGTTATGCCGACGGTTAGGTCGTTAGACGTGGGAGCAAGTTGCACAGAGAAGCAGGAATGGAGAAGGAATCTGCGGTGACCTGTAGTAAGGGACCATTCCAGCACTCGACTGGGAATCGAACCCAGGTTCTCCCGAATGCGAGTCCGGTGTGTTACCACCTCAGTCGCCTTCTTGGGACAAGACTGCCCGCATGCAGATGCACAACCCCAAACACGTCTGGTGCTTTGTAGAAACAGACACTGACGCAGTCTTCTCTAGAAAGGTGTTTCCATGTGGGGTCTGTGAAGAACTTGAGCTAAAAATAAAGGTACTTTTATAATGCAGCTCACAATCGTGCCATCTGGCTTCTGTTTGTGTTACGCACTGCAGTTATTCTGAATATCAGCTGGTGGACATCAAAATATGAACTAACTGCATTTGCCAGGCGCTCACATCTACTGAAGCAAAAATACTGACCGAACTTTCTTAACTATGAAAATAAACTGTCTCAAATTTATTTTTTGAAATAATAACTGGAGTAGAACAAGTGTTTTAGATTTGATAAATAGCACATTTCTGATTATAATCAGAGAGACATAATTACATGTTTGATTTTGTAATCAGATGTTTTTGATTGAGTGAAAATTACAGAAATTACAATGAACGACTTGAGAAATAACAGAGTTCCTCCTTTAGGTCAGATACATTTGAGCCACAATTGTGTACTTTACGTAGTACTTAAGGAAGTACTACATCAGTCAGCAGGGAAGTCGTGCTTGGACGCACATTCACTTCCTCTCTACAATTTTATGGGCACATACACAAAAACCGTGTACTGTATTTGTGACTTGAGCTGCCTTTTTAAAAGGGAATAAGGTGCAAAATTCTTGCAGCTAATCAAAATTAATATAAACAAATTATTGGGTAAAATTTTTTTTTGCATTATATTGTTTTAATTTGGTACATCACAGCCATTAGTAATAAGTGCTTCAACAAAACAGGACAAACAAAACTCGACTTACAATAAGATATGGCGGCAATAGGTCGCTAGGCTGCTAATTACATTATAAAACGGAGACAGAATTCACACGTACGCACAGGGCAGTACTCGTGGATGGACACAAACACAAAAGTCGGACAAATGCATTTTCCACTCGGATACGCGGTCATGACGTTTCGCTGGCTAGGCCAGCTTCTTTGGGCCGTCCTAGCCAGCATAATGCTGTGGCCGCACATCTGCATGGAAAATGTGTTCGTCCAACTTGTTTTGTGTGTGTCTATACACGAGTACTGCCGTGTGAGTACTTGTGTATTGTCTCCTTTTTGGAATGTAAAATATTGTCTTTCCCTTCACAGCAGTGATGGTGATACTTTCTTACGGTATCCTGCCCGTCTGCATCCATACAGAAACATCCACTCAAACTAGGATGGGTTCTATCTGTGAAAGGCGTCGCGGTTGGCACAGCAGCTAAAGCACTGGACTCCCACCAAGGCAACTACGGTACGATCCCCGGCAGGGTCACTCCTGGATTTGGATGTGGGAACCGTGCTGGAGGATACCGCTGATCGGCGAGATATCTCAGCTATCTCCAGTCAAACCCCGTCCTTGCATTCCAGTGCTGCTCCATATCCACCTCATTAGTTCTAAAGACCATTAAAATCTGCCTAAATGTCTCTACACCACTATACACATAAAGTCAAGTACAAAATTGCGAGTATAGGCTGTTCACAGTAAACTGAGCACTTTGGAAAGCCTTGCTTGGGATCTACTTGCGTGCGCATTGTGCATTCTTCCATCGTACGTTAAATTAATACTGCCATGGGCCTCACCACTTTATTCATGCATCAGTCAAGAGTAACTACAAAATCATTACCAAATTAAATATTTACAAATTTGCTAATTCTTACAATTAAAAGCATTAAAAAAACCATGGAACAAAAGAAATAACTTCAGTATTTACACACACTTACATAAAACTTTTAATTCAACATTGACACAGAACTACTTTCTCTTTGTCATTACTAACTTCACTAGGTGCATACCAGTTAAAGCACCCATCAAAATGTATGCAGGTAGGTGTAGTGACATTAATTCAAGGTAGACTTCAAAAGTTTTTAATTAGCAGTGAGCAGCCTATACTCTCGCAATGGCTGCTGTTTACTGGATTACACTGCTGTAGACGCAGGGCTTCACAAACTGCGGGGGAATGTGGTACCTGGTGCGGGGAGCTCCTGCCGCCGGGGGACTGGAGGTCCGGCCTGATGGTGGGCGGGGACGCCGAACCCACTCCCAGCAACTCCAGCTCCTCTGCGTTCCCTGCAACACCATTGCACTGCTGCCAACACCTCCACACACTTCTCCCTCTCTTCTGTCCACATATACAAGCATGCCTGCTCGCACTGCTCATCTCACCTACACTGCCGCATCACCCTTGTGGTTAGGGTTGACTGATGTAGTGATATATCAATTATGACAAAACATTTTTGAAATATCTCAACTGTAATATGACACAAAAATGAAGAGTAATGAACTACATATAGCAATATTTCTGATATGGTGATCTTGTAATATTCCAATATTTTTGATATTGACAACTGTAATTCTGACATGTGAAGCTCTTTGATAAGTAAATATAAACACGACTTCACCTAATCCAGGCGGGGTGTGAACTTCAAACAACTTACATCCAGAGTCTGCTAGCACGCGAGGGCACTCACGGACAAAGGCAGCCAAGTTAGAGACGTCACGTCAACCTCTCTCTCGTGTGATAGAAGCCAGCCTAGCACGCCAGCGCCTAAGCTCACGCCCCAGATGCAACCCCGCATGACAGATGCGTGCTTTCGCCATGGACTGAGAGATGGCACCAGGGTGCAGCTCCGCCCACGGGAGGAGAAGCTCGCCCTGCGCCTCAGAGAGCCAGCGGACAGGTGGAACATATGGCCGTGCACGGCCGCAGAATGGCAGTTCATTTTCAGCAGCTCGCTCCACCACTTTCCAGTGCTGGAGCTCTCTGTTAACACAGATGTCTTTGCGACCTACCAGACGCTCTTCAAGACCTTCACCAGAAGCCCCTGAAGTCAACAACCCTTTTATACACCCACTGCCCTTCTGAGAGTGGTACCAGAGTCCCTTCTGGACAACAAGCATCAAGTTAGTTACGGTTAGCCAGTATAATATCTACCTAGCCGCATCTGCTTTGTTGGTTCAGACCCAGATCCCTTTCACATGGTTTGCGTAGGTTAACTTTGATTGCAGTGCTTGGTAAATTAGGAGTTAGTAAAGACAACCGTGTTATTCCTCTCGGAGTAAACACGTCATCTATTAACTTCTGAGCCGCAGCATTCCCAACCTATTTCCCGAACCTAGTGTAGGACTGCGGGCTCCCTTAACCAGGTGCGCGTATGTCAAAACAACTCACATTAGACGGCCACCCATACTGTGCACCTGGTGTGCAGTACGGTAGAGTCCCAACCATTAGGTCACAACCACAAGGCGGTGAGTCAGTCAGTCTAGTCCATTCACTCATCCACCGCGCTGAACTGTCGCCGGAAAGAGTGAAGAGACTGGGTCTGGAGGTCTGGCCCCTTTATTCCACACCCACGTCGTTGTCGGACTCCCAAGGTAAACCCACCAATCTAACCACCACGCTGAACTGTCGCTGGTTAGAGCACTCGGGTACGACTCTGGTTGGCTCGGCCTCAGCTTGGCTCAACACTTAGTTAGGGTACTTCGTCACCCACTCCTCTCTTGCGTGGCCAACCGTAGAACCTACCTACAGGCCTTACACCCGTACGAGTGGTAACAGGTTACGTTTTAGAAAGACAGCTACCATCTCCAAGCTTAACAGCCCTAACTACACTTTGCAGCACAACACCCCAGGAACGAGCTCAAGCCGCCAGACAGTTGGAGAGGCCTCACCTCCCAGCTCCCTCCCACTCCTTATTTCAGCCCACATTCAAGACCACCGGTGAACCACATCCCGTCATCATCACCCTTTGCCAAGGACTCAACATACCACTGGGTCTCACAAACATCGTGGTGCCACCTCAGCCGAGCCAGCAGCCCTCCTCGGGCCTCTACCTGCATAACTTGCCACAGCACCACCTTCGCCCCAAGCCTGGGCATGAACTCCAGCAGGAGCCAACCCCAGCTGAAGCAGAGGCAGGAGCTACTGTGTGCGACACCAGTCAAAGGTAAACCAGTTGCGGTGTGCAGGCCGGTAATACGTAAGTCATTTGGCACACTCCAGACTTTGTACCAAGCCGCCAATCCACGTGCCCCAGGTTGTATAACAAGCCAGCCGTGTCTCTGACAGACACTCCTAAAACTAGCCCTACCGAGACGTCCCTGTCAATCACAGACGTCACGCGTCAATTCAAACACTTTTTACTTGTACCAATATGCCTGACATTATTTCTCATCAATGTATGTGCAGTTAATAACACGATGTAAAATTTTGATACCTATTTACAATATCAATAAGAGCAATATTTGCACTGTTAATACTCCTAAGCAATATTTAAGATGTTAATATTACCAATATCAATATAAACAATATTTGCAACATATCACACATGATTTTCAATACAGCACATAATGACAGCTACATACAGTAGAACCTATCAGTGCTTACAAAGGATTATTTTCCTCTTCTTACATTTTCCTGCTTATTGCAACAATTTTTTGTCCACTTAGAAGGATAAAAAAATCTTTTTCACTGTATCACATAGATAACCGATACAGTTGGCCTATATGGTAATGATATTGAAAAGTGGACACCACAGAGTCCTACTGAACAGGCTTCCCAGCCAGGTGGTTAATGTGCTGGGGTCCATTACGTGGAAGCATTGGCGACACATGCCAGTTTCACTTTAAAGACAGAGCTGGAAGGTATACACACCCATGCTGCGGGGGGACTTCCTGCGAGGGTAGCGCCAGACACGACCCTTAGGGGAGAACTTTCCGTAGCTCTTGACGGAGGTGGGGCTGCGCAGCTTGTCGCTGCTCTCCTCGTCAGAGTCGAGGATGCTGGGCAGGGAGTCGACCCGGGCCCCGCCCACGTAGCTCGGCAGGCTGGCGGTGGACCCCTGCTGCAGCTGCCGCAGACGTTGAGGGATGGCCTGCATGCTTGTTATAGTGTGGGGGCGTCCTGGGGACTCTGGTGTCGGGGAGGGCGGTGCTCCTGCCACCACGTCTGCCTTGCGCCCCACCACGAAGTAAGTGTCCATTCCTGCACACACACACACACCTGCTACATCAGCTCTACGACTCCACAATTTTACAATTCATTTTCCCACAAACTATTAACGGTTTTAAAGTTAATTGCTGATTTACTTCTCTCTAAAACAAGTTTTCAGATGGTCCTAATTCATTTTGAGTAACACGAGACAGTAGCAGTAAACTTGCGGCCCAGTTCGCTGCCTGTATTGTGGTTACGTTGAGGTTGTTACGGGCTTCCTCTCTGAAGCATGTTCACTGGTGTTAACCTTCAATACTCGGGCTACTGGGTGTACAGCAGTTTGTGTTTACGTTACAATATATGCAGTCATGGAGGCAAAGTTATGAAAGGCGCTCAAAGAACAAACCAACTACACCCATAAGCTAAGCGGTAAAAAAGAGACACCGGTAGATGTATGTGAATTTCGCAAATTCTTTTGGCATCAACCAAGACTCCTCATTTCTTCACATTCTCGGACCACAGATGTTTATTCAATGGCTGCTACTATGAAGATAGGCTTCTGTTTTATTTGACTTGTCTGGATGTGATATACACACAAAATTTCTCCTTTTTTCTTACTGGCTGAGGAGCCATTCAGATGTATCCAATTAACTGCAGTTCAATCACGAAAAGAACCTTGAGTAAACATCCTTTGAAGTCTAACCTGTCACAGAAAGAAGTTGCGAAATTCACGACACTTTAGACACCAGCAGGTTCTCTCCCTGGCGTAGTGAAGACTAGGAAACAAACACTACCATTAACGGGGTCGCCCGGCTCCAGGATGTAGGCGTCGCCCAGGAACTTGCTGGTCGCGCCGGACACGTGCACGCGGCCGGGCTTGCCCGTCGACTCCATCTGGTTGGCCAGCGTCACGTCGTTGGACCACACGTCGAACTTGAACCTCTTGGTGCCCACGATGCCGCACAGCACTGTCCCCGTGTGGACACCCACGCGCATGTTCACACCTGGGAACGCACACGTGCATCATACAGCGTTGCACAAAGGACATCAACCCCTTTTCTGTCTCATGTTTACATAGTGGTTCTGGTGTTTTAAAAATAACGTGAGGAAATTTTTTAGTACTAAATGTTAAGTTCGTACAAAATCTACAACTGTGATGTGTACCTTGCATAACATAATTGTTTCATTTATCATTTAAGGTTACTGGCAATGTTTGATAATTGCTCTATGCATTAATAGCATTATATTAATTGACATCTACTACATCCACGATTAACAACAAACATTGTGGTTTACACCGATTATTCATTACATTATGACCACCCTGGAGGATTATACACGACACGCTGGTAGCATGGTATATAATACGGAAGGTCCACAGACCCACTGTTAGTACTGTCGGCGGCATCAGAATGGGACAAGCTGCCAATTTATCTTTGTCTGACAGAGGTCAGATTGTAACGGCATGACACTTTGGTACCAGCATCTTTAACAGCTCGTCTGGTTGGTCGTTCTCACGCCACTGTTGTGAGCACCTATCAAAAGTGATGCAACGATGGGGAAACAACGACCCGTCATCCATATTTGTATTGACCACAGTGCATTGATGTGAGAGGGCAACGGAGGCTGTCGCACAATATTTGGAGCGACCGCAGGGCCACGGTTCAAGAAATTGCACAGAGGTACAACAGTGTTTCACAGCACGCCGTTCATCGAACACTGGAGCGGACAGGACTGCGGTGTCTAAGATCCACTCGTATTCCCATGCTGACTGCGCGTCATCGACAGCAGAGTACGAGGCGGGCACAAAATCATTGACACTAGACTATGGATTGTAATATGGCCACCTGGTCCAATTAATCCCGATTCCTGGTTCATCACATAGACGGCTGAGAGAGTGTGTGTGCTGATTACCATCGGAGGATATGGCACCTCGGTGCACTGCTGGGCGGAGACAGATCAGATATGGTGTGATGGTCTACGTAAAGTTTCAATGGAAAACATTGGCTCCCAATTCTCTGGTACACCAATCTCTGAAAACTGTCCAGTATCTGGAAGTTATTGGCGACCAAGTTCATGCAATCACGTCAACTGTGTTCCCCGCTGCCAATGGCTACTTCCAACAGGACAATGCATCATACCACTCTGCCAGGATTCAGGACTGGTTTGAGTTACACGACAACAGTGAATTTGTAGTAATGCCCTGGCCCACACATAGCCAGGATATTAACTAAATTGTAAATTTGTAGTTCAATTTGGAGGAGTGGATTCATGCTGCACCATCACCGCCCTGCAATGTATGCCAACAGCAACTTGCTGTTGTACTTGTGGTAACAGATACCCCAGGATGCCATCCGCCACCTCGTTGAATCGATGCCTTGCCGAGTGGCCGCGGTTCTGCAGGCTAAACGTGGTCCTGCACGGTGTAAGGTAGATGATAATGCAATCGCTCATCTGTGTATACGTACTTTGAAAATACATTAATATAAGGGTTTAGTTGTTCCAGCAAAGAAAAGTGCAAAATTATAATGTAACTTATTGCATTGAATATGTAACATGTTTATTTTGTTGCAACTTTCCTTACAAACATATACATAAATATTAGACAAAATTTCTACCAGTAGTACAAGAAATGGATTTATATTTGCAGTCTGCGCACCTGGCATTTTTAGTTCAAGCAGAGCCCGAGTGAGCCGAACTGATAAGTCCCTAAGTTTCATGCTCAAGCACTTTTATTGCATACAAAAAAATAAGTTTTATAATAAAGACAATAATAGCATTTTGAAGGTAGTGTGTTCATATCTGCAGTTCTAATGAATAATTTTAAAAAACAAGCTTACCTTTTAAAATATTGTTTCAAATGTGAATAAATACACACAGCTGTTTTCTGTAAAAAGGTTTCCATGATTTCTTCAGTTTTGGTGAGATAATTTCAGTATGTTTTTCTAAAATTTAATTAAAATTTTTTTATTTTTAAAATGTAATACAATATCACAAACAATAAAGTATGTGTGTGTACAATTAATTTGTGTTTAGCAAAATTGAAGTGGTTGATTTTATGAAATATGTTAATTTAATGACTGAAATTTGCAAGTCTAATAAAAAAATACCTATCAGTTAATGTATTCAGTACAAGCGTGTGCATATAAAAATAGACAGTTGACAGGAATGTATAAAATAAAAGCGATGACATGCATCACCAGCATGATTCAAACACACAGAATTAAAATTTAATTCAAAAAATGCAACCATAATGAATACTATTCTGCAAATGATAGAACTAAAGTTTTTTTGACAAACGCCACATTTTGCATTAGCTTAACAATTTCACTGCAAAAACTTAAGATCCTGTAACTTAAAATAATATTCTGCTAAATAACTTGATTACTTTTATTCTAATTTCCAGCCATAAATCCTAGTTTTGTTGAAATAACCTATTAATCACAGTAGATTTTTGTTTTCTCCGCTGATGCTATTGAGGTTAGCGATATGTTTAGTTAACCGCAATGTTAACGTTATGAAAAAATGTAAAGTTCTCCCTCTGTAACTTGTATTGCCATATCAAAAACTAACATCAACAAGTTTCCCAATAACCAAACGTCTCTTTCAATACTATCAGATGTCGTTCCAACGAGCGAATGATTCAGCACAGACTACTGCAATTGATCACTCGAACCAACTAAGCTTTTACTACTTGACACGTGAATCTTACACAACTGTTTTGCGTTTTTGCGAAGCATTTGTTTATTTTGCGGTTTCAAATAACTAAAGCAAATTTAGTGATCTCATACCTTGCGGAAAAAAAAAAAAAAAAAAAAAGTGTCCCTACGAATAGTTGTTTTATTTTTCTAACAAACTGTCTCGTGCAGTGCTGCATCTTACGTCGATTCACGACCCAGTTGTTAGGCTCATTTTGACGGGAACATATGTTTACATGTGCAATTCCGGAGACTAATAAAAACCGCAACACATCAACTTTTTAAAATATAGTTCTGTGAAAGAATAATGTCTTATTTTCTAGCAAACATTTAACAAACTGTCTTGTCGGACACTGAATCTTAGGTGGATTTTCAGCTCAGTTTCAGGCTAATTTTTGTGTTAATCAGCGTTCATATCGTCATTTCTTAGGAATCCTTTAACCGGAACATGCCTCCCAAACCATTTAAATGTTTACATTTCATAAATAAGCAATGTGTTGTTTACTTTCGTTAACAGTAAATTAACAAACTCATCGGTCACCAACTGAATGACCCGACATTGATACACAAGCTCAAACTTTTCAAGATTAAAAAATATTTTGAGCCGCAAGCAGGTATTCCGGCTCGAGTGAAAACCCAAAATCATTTAAGTTGGTGCATGCATATAGTCAGAAATTATAAGATCTAGCACCAAGAATAATTATCAATATTGCAATCCAACTTGTGATGGTTTGTTCATACAGCGTATTACTACACAACCAATGGGCTTAAAGAAATTAACTTCTGTAAATACCTACAGGCTACAGATATAGGGCAGCTGAGGACATGATGAGTTACCTTCATTCCTCTCGTGGTCAAACTGCTTGATGGCATTGATCATGCCCAGCCCCATCTCGACACAGGCGCGTGCATGGTCGGGCATGGGCTCGGGGCAGCCTGCCACACAGTAGTAGCAGTCGCCCAGTGTCGATATCTTCTCGCAGCCGTGCACCGTGCACAGGTCGTCGAATCTCTCAAACAGGTCGTTGAGGATGCCGACCAGTTGCTCCGCACTTTTGTTTGAGCTCATGCGCGTGAAGCCCACGATGTCCGCAAACAGTATGCTGACGTTCTCCATTCTGTGCATGTTGAACGGGCGGAAGAGGGATTGGATGTCTCCGCCCGCATCGGACATGAGCCAGGACGCAACCTTGGGCGGCATCACCGAGTGAATCATTTTCTCCTTGAGCTGCTGCTCGATCTCGAGTTGCCGCCGCACCAGCAGAGACTGCCCCACCTTCATGAACGTGCCCCGCATCCGCACGCGCGTCATCACGGAGATGTGCAGCCCGATCAGGTGGATGCCGAGCTGCAGGAGGGAGCGGATCGCGATGCCGTGAGCGCCGGTTGTGTCCTTGAACTGTATGTTGGTGCTGAGGTACGCGGTGAGAACCTCGAATGCCACGGAGTAGAGGCAGCAGACGGTTACGGTGACGTACAGCGGCAGAGGTACGAGGGTGTAAATGACCAGCAGTATCTCGACGCAGAGGGCAAACTGGCCGACGGGGGTGATGTCTGGGGGGTAGTCGATGGTGGGGTCGAAGACGATGAGTGCAACGGAGAGCAGCGTGATGACGATGGCGACGACAGAGGAGAAGTGCAGGTTGTGGCGGTGGTATACGTTGGTGTAGGTGGCGAGCATGATGCAGGAGATGCAGACGAAGAGGACGAAGAAGGTGGCTGCGAGGCCGACCCAGTGGCGAGTTTGCCCCAGCAGACCCGTCGCGATGAAGTACACGAACCACGACAGCGACACCGTCAGGATGTACAACAGAGCATATCTGCAACACAGATGCCGACGACTCCCTCAGCTCACACATCTACTTTCACAGAAACAACAGTTGCGATCCACGGGCAACCCAACACACAATCTGGTTGCCATCCAAGCAGATAAAACATCCTGTCCGTACTTCTAGCAAACACTCAACAATTACATGTTAAACCTTCCAGTGATACATCAATCTGTTCTGCTGCTATATAAAACATGAACTTGATCCACAGACAACATGTCTCACTACGCCACAGCTGTCCAAATAACCAAGTCTGAGGCACGAAACAACACGGAAAAAAAACAAAAAGAAGAATAGCTCTAGTCAAAAGATATGATTAAAACGTAAATCACACAAGGAATTTATTATACTTTTTATTTATATCTTTTGATTACAGCTACTCTTGGCTCATTTTCCCACGTTTGTTTCGTGTCTCAGACTAGGTTTTCTGTGATGACACAGTGAAGCAATGGCGTACATTCAAAATATTTCACTTAATATCTTACCGATGTACAAATAATTACAATACTGAAGACTGTACAAGTGTTTAGCATTACATGTTGGGTATATCTGAAATATTTACTGGTGCCACGAACATAAGTTTTTCTTGTGTTTTGAAGTGTGGTCTGCACCAATACTGCAAGCGGGAAAGTATGCGGTATCATCAGCCCATCACTGGACTCGAGTGCTAAACAAATTCGGTGACTGGGACAAACTGCAGTTACTTGTCCATATTTTCTTCAACATCCCATGTGATCTCCACTCCATCATTCAGTATTTTCTTCATCTACTGTCATGGAGATTTGCAATGGCAGTTTATAGACAGAAGCATTTCAAAATGTGAGATTTTTATACCGAGCCACACAGTCAACAGTTGCTAATATATGTGTTTACAGATATTAGTCGTCATTAATTTTAATAATTATTAAATGAGAAAAACCAAAAACCACAAAACTAAAAAAATTATATCAAACTCTATTTACATATTGTGTTATCAGAAATGCTTGGAAAACTGATGAGCTGCAGCTACGAACATGGGTGGGTTTTCAGGACAACTCAAGGGCTGTATATACTGAGGTGCGGCAAAATTGAATAAAGAAAGAAAGAAAGAAAGGAAGAAAGAGGGTTTTTTTTTTTTTTTTAAATATGATTTACATTATTTATCTTCAAATTATTCTACAAACCAAACTTATTTTTATAATGTTCAGTGTTGTACATACTTCCTGAGATGGAGATGAGTAAAATGTGAACTATTGGGTGTCCATATCCTTTCATCTAGCAACTGTATTTCTTAATGGAAAATGTCTCCTCTTCTGTTTTGGCAACAACGTACATCACGCTACCTGGCCATTGGAAGTTGGAATTCACATCGATTCTATAAATTTCATTTGCCGATGTCTGCATTGTTCCAGTTTCAGTGGGGCTGTGGTGGTGTAGTGGTTAGACTACTTGCCACACACCTGGACGAATCAGGTTTGGTTCCCGGCGGAGTCGCTCCCGGATTTTCGCAAGTAGGAATCGTGCCGGACGATGCTGCTGTTGGCGGGTATTCTCTGGGTTCTCCTGACCCTCCCTGCCCTTTCATTCCAGCGCTGCTCCATACTCGCGTCACTTCATCCTCATCTGCTTCACAGACCTCTATGTTAAGAGCAGTCCAAATCTCTCCTCTCCACTCCAGTTCTAGTCGTTATTTTATTTACGTCTTGCCCACCGGTTTATTGTAATATATGCCAGTAATTTGTTTTCCAGTCTTTACTTACAGAAAATAAAACATTAATTATTTTTCAAGAGTTCTCTGCTAGCAACACATCAGTCTGTAATAATTTTCAGGGCTCTCATTAATATTAGCTATTTAACTAACATTCACTACCCAACCCCGTGGATTCACATTTGGCTTTGATAAGAAATTTTTATTTTATACCTGCTTTATAATAATGTTGTACCATTCCTTGATTTATTGATTAATAAGCCATGAGGTGAATTTACAGATACTAACATATGTTTTGATACACTAGAAGACACTCCCGAGTTATTTTGCATGAAGAGCTAAATACATAGACTGCACTGGAGCCCTGAATCAGCCTTAAGGCTCTGCCACAATTGTGCAGATGCACCTGTCTGAGCCATTCAACCATGCTGTCAGTCCACGCAGATTTCCGATCACAACGAGCCTTGTGTGTTACAATGACGTTGTCTGATGGATGCAGTTGGAAAAACAGGTTGCCATTTTTGTTTACATTCCTATGTTACCATATGCTGCCCCATTTATTCCTTGTATATTATTCTGCTTGTCATTGATATATGAAAAAGGCCTTATCCACACTGCATAACTTAGCAAACAGTCCCGCTCTTCGTATCGAAACAACAAAATGAATCTATTAGCTATTAAATAGGTATTGTATCTTTTCGCACACTTTCTCTTTTCTGTTCATAATAATAATAATGGCGTGTGGGGAGTGCACCCAGGGCAAGGCAACACCCTCCGAGTGACGGTCTTTCCAGCTGGGACCCGTAGGTGACCGTCATCCCCGGGCATGACAGAAATGAGACCATAGAACGGAGCGGCGCTGGAATGCAAGGGCGGGGGAAGTGGGAGTACCCAGAGAAAACCAGTCGGCAAGTGGCATCATCCAGCACGATTCCCACATGCGAAAATCTGGGAGTGAACCCGCTGGGGATAGAACCCGGATCGCCGTGGTGGGAGGCGAGCGCCCTGGACCGCTGCCTCTTTCTGTTCATAAACAAAGCATCTCGCTGGTCTTGGATGAGATGAAGTCAGATGCTTATGGTGCAGTCCCTCCTGTCTGACCTTGAAATACAAGTTTGGCCGTTCTCCGGTCCGTCAGCACCTCATCTTACGTCCGCACAATCAGCATCTGACGTCGCAGGCCGCNACAAGTTTGGCCGTTCTCCGGTCCGTCAGCACCTCATCTTACGTCCGCACAATCAGCATCTGACGTCGCAGGCCGCGTCAACCAATCAAATGCTGTGTCTGCGCTCTGTCAACTCTAACAGATCAGACAGACACATTCCTCTAAATTCCAGATTCAATTAACCAAGTTTGTCAAGTACAGGTAGTATCTTGACAGTTGTTTTGAGAGCTAACTTATTTTTCTCCCATCACTCGTTTCACCTCTATAACCATCATCATGCACATCTTCATTAATTTAGTAATTCTTGTCTCAAATGGGAAATTACAGATATAACTGCAAANATAACCATCATCATGCACATCTTCATTAATTTAGTAATTCTTGTCTCAAATGGGAAATTACAGATATAACTGCAAACGTACAAAATTGAAATATTCTGTTAAGTAGTCCCCTACGCAATATCAAGCTTTGACTTTTGCGGGTCCCGCCTGCTTGGTTTGTTTTTCTCCTTTTTGGCAGAGAAGCGTGGGAGCTGTATGGGTCACACTCGCACGCACTACAAGAGCGCCATCGCCGCTACGCACAGGGCTCTTGACTGGTGTGCAGTGTTCTCGTACTGCTGCGTGCACCTACGGGACTTTCAGGCGGTGACCCTATCACGTTAACGATGAAAAGTCAGTAGCAAAGTTCAGTACAGGCTCCTATTATTGTTCGGCTCGTTAAGATCCAGCAGTCTGGAAAAAATGTTTTTAACTATGTTGAAGGGCTCCAAAATAATATTTACAGCATGCATAATTGAAAGTACCATTCCCTCCTGTTCTGAGGTACGTTTTCATTTCGTAGGTAAACATCTTGGGGAGATGTTTAGGTAATAGTTTAGTTTTTAAAAAATGTGCATTTAAAACATGCTGCTACATCGTTCAAGTTGCAGGCAGGTGACTGACTTATGAGGATCATAACACCCAGCCTACTGAACGCTAGCTTTAGTCTATCCACCGTTACTTCCGACTTTCCTGAAGCCCTGCTTAGGCTCTACTTTCAGGATATTCCTGCGCCTCATGCGACCCAAGCTTATCAGAGGCAAGACAATTACAGTAAAGGGAGAACAAAACCACGTTTGTGTCCACTCAGTGTAATAATATTTTACTTACTTCTTACTAGGCATTATCAACACACCTATTTTCTAATTCTTTGTAATCATACTCGTTATAAATGAAATATTATAATTACAAAAAATAAGGTACTCTTATGATAAAACAAGTACAGAACGTCTGCGATACATAATATAATTAGGAGGCAACAAAACACATCGTACATAAGCAGATTTGTTAAAGGTTTGATTTTAAAAATGTGAATAAACCGCAAATATACTATAAAACTACATTATACCTATTAGTATAGATGTTGGGATTGAGTGGGTAAGAATAGCAGTGTGATATGTATTGCAGTAGGTTCAGTTACATTAACTGTTTCAACTTCTGGCATCACGTATCAACACACAACATACCCTAGCTTACAACTGTCTGGCAAGATTACGTCCAGGTGACGTAGCAAGTAAACTAACGTCAAGATGTGTGTCATTTAATTTTAACTTTGAACATACTCAACCACTTTTAACAAAAATCAATCATACCCTACCTGCAATGATGATACAACTAAATCGCAATTTGTGGAAATCAAACAGAAGTTTTGTCTTCTATTAGCTTAACTGCTGCCTTCCCCAATGGAGAGAGAGCCATCAACATTTTCATTTAACATACTGTAGGTGCTGTTTTTGCCTTGGTGACGACATAGTATTTCTGCTATACAACCATTCCACTAACTACCAGCAACAAACACTGAATTAAGAAAAACCAGAATGGTTTTGTTTAGAAGCAAGAGTTAGCGTGTAGGTACTAAGCATACGTACTGGAACCGGAGTCGCATCTGCGGGAAGGAGCTGCTGCGGTACTGGCCCTCCAGTATCTCCGAGTCGAAACGAGGGTTCCACCACGACTGGGGCGAGGCTCGCTCGAACAGCACCGGCATGTTGGCCCCGCNATAACCATCATCATGCACATCTTCATTAATTTAGTAATTCTTGTCTCAAATGGGAAATTACAGATATAACTGCAACCGTACAAAATTGAAATATTCTGTTAAGTAGTCCCCTACGCAATATCAAGCTTTCACTTTTGCGGGTCCCGCCTGCTTGGTTTGTTTTTCTCCTTTTTGGCAGAGAAGCGTGGGAGCCGTAAGGGTCACACTCGCACGCACTACAAGAGCGCCATCGCCGCTACGCGCAGGGCTCTTGACTGGTGTGCAGTGTTCTCGTAGTGCTGCGTGCACCTACGGGACTTTCAGCGGTGACCCTATCACGTTAACGATGGAAAGTCAGTAGCAAAGCTCAGTACAGGCTCCTATTATTGTTCGGCTCGTTAAGATACAGCAGTCTGGAAAAAATGTTTTTAACTATGTTGAAGGGCTCCAAAATAATATTTACAGCATGCATAATTGAAAGTACCATTCCCTCCTGTTCTGAGGTACGTTTTCATTTCGTAGGTAAACATCTTGGGGAGATGTTTAGGTAATAGTTTAGTTTTTAAAAAATGTGCATTTAAAACATGCTGCTACATCGTTCAAGTTGCAGGCAGGTGACTGACTTATGAGGATCATAACACCCAGCCTACTGAACGCTAGCTTTAGTCTATCCACCGTTACTTCCGACTTTCCTGAAGCCCTGCTTAGGCTCTACTTTCAGGATATTCCTGCGCCTCATGCGACCCAAGCTTATCAGAGGCAAGACAATTACAGTAAAGGGAGAACAAAACCACGTTCNATATTCCTGCGCCTCATGCGACCCAAGCTTATCAGAGGCAAGACAATTACAGTAAAGGGAGAACAAAACCACGTTCGTGTACACTCAGTGTAATAATATTTTACTTATTTCTTACTAGGCATTATCAACACACCTATTTTCTAACTCTTTGTAGTCATACTCGTTATAAATGAAATATTATAATTACAAAAAATAAGGTACTCTTATGATAAAACAAGTACAGAACGTCTGTGATACATAATATAATTAGGAGGCAACAAAACACAAGGTATATAAGCAGATTTTTTAAAGGTTTGATTTTAAAAATGTGAATAAACCGCAAATATACTATAAAACTACATTATACCTATTAGTATAGATGTTGGGATTGAGTAGCTAAGAATAGCAATGTGATATGTATTGCAGTAGGTTCAGTTACATTAATTGTTTCAACTTCTGGAATCACGTATCAACACACAACATACCCTAGCTTACAACTGTCTGGCAAGATTACGTCCAGGTGACGTAGCAAGTAAACTAACGTCACGATGGGTGTCATTTAATTTTAACTTTGAACATACTCAACCAGTTTTAACAAAAATCAATCATACCCTACCTGCAATGATGATACAACTAAATCGCAATTTGTGGAAATCAAACAGAAGTTTTGTCCTCTATTAGCTTAACTGCTGCCTTCCCCAATGGAGAGAGAGCCATCAACATTTTCATTTAACATACTGTAGGTGCTGTTTTTGCCTTGGTGACGACATAGTATTTCTGCTATACAACCATTCCACTAACTACCAGCGACAAACACTGAATTAAGAAAAACCAGAATGGTTTTGTTTAGAAGCAAGAGTTAGCGCGTAGGCACTAAGAATACGTACTGGAACCGGAGTCGCATCTGCGGGAAGGAGCTGCTGCGGTACTGGCCCTCCAGGATCTCCGAGTCGAAACGAGGGTTCCACCACGACTGGGGCGAGGCTCGCTCGAACAGCACCGGCATGTTGGCCCCGCAGCACCCCACGCGGGGCCCGCTGCGGGCGAGGTACATCTGTATGTTGGGCGCCATGGAGAACAAGTCCCCGTCGTCGTCCGCCGCAGGCCGGCCGTCTGCCCCACGGCGGGAGTAACCCGTCGATGAACCCAGATGCTCATCACGCTCTGTCGATGGCGATCCTCCAGTCATGTCTGGTCTCGTACTGCTCGTTACGTGTTCCTACAGCGGCGATGCCTGCCTGGCAATATCATTTCTAAAGAAGTCTAGCTTTAGTACGAGTAGACTACTGTAAATTGTTGTACACCCATCAGAAACTTATCAGCCATGTGTGCAATCACACAGTTTACACAGACACCAAAATAATGACTGCAGCTTGGACGTTAGCCTGAGCATTTTATATCTGACAACATTGGCAGCTTGGGTTCCTGCGGCATGCTACCACACAATTTGCAAATTTTAAGGTTCAATAATTTCCTAGTAGAACCCATAGCTCACATGTGGTACAGGGTTTCTGTTCTACACTTGTACGGATCAATAGACTTGTAGATGGCACAAGTTACACAGCTCAGTTCTAATCTTCATTTTTTGACACATGAGTATTCAGCAGGTACTGGACTTTTTTTAAATTTCACATTATTTATGTTATTTGCGACGTAAGTACCTGCAAAAACAAACACAAGTCAAATGTTAAATAAGAGGGTATAAATCGCATCTAATGTAGGCCCATATATAAGTCTCACTGCCATTTCACACTACGTGGGATTTTAAATAATGTATGGTAAACTACCTAGTTCACGATTCTTAAAGACACGAGAAATGCCAAAGAATCGCTAGGTAACTCAATGCGTCCTGTGACATGACGATAACACACCGACAATTCAAAAATCAGGGAATGACAGGTGTAAATCATTAGCCAATGGGGGTAGAGGGGTGTGGCGGAGGAAAGCGAATTTCAGTTGTTTCAGCCAATGATCGACAGGAAAATACGTATTTAAAGCCGCTACGAAAATAACAACACTAGGGCGGAAGCCGGAAATTGATTCGAAGTAAAACGTGTTAGGCATGTAAAATTTTTTGCAGAAAGCTGCTACAAACCTGTTTAATTCGTAGGCAGGTCAATTGACTGGGAATGCCGCTGTTAAAAGCAGTAGACACGTTAATCATACTGACCAGAAGCGTTGGGCAATCGGCCAACAAACCAGCTTCCTGCAGAGCACGACTGCACACTGGCTCGTTGTCATGGCCATCACGTCCTGCACCTGCGTGGCCAATCACTTCTCAACTCGGAAAGCACTCTTCGCACCGGGATAATTCACGTTCTTTCCCACTTGCTCTCGCCAGACACTCACGACGCATCGCACACACTGCTCGAAACTGTTATTTGTCCACTCCACGGTATTTATTTTGCGTGCATTACCAACAGCTGAAAGCGAGAAAAAAAATATTCCCGCTAAATTCAAACGTCATGAATAGTAAACCCAAACGCTTGTTTTTGTACAGAAGGATGGCCAATGCTTGTAATAAGTCATTATTGATTATGAATATGCAACCGCAGTTTGTTTTACAAGAAATGAGTGTAGGAAGTGAAATTCACATAGTGCGGCCAAGTGATATTTTTAAAGTCAAGGTCACGTTATCTTATGATAAAATCATTTCCTCTTGGTCTTACGTTTTGTTTTATGTGGTCACTCAACATGATGCTCTATTGTCTACAAACATTTTCTGTACTTCTGACTTATTTTTTATATCAAAAGAACCATTTCGATTTATACTTTTTTATAAATAATTCCGCCTTCTAAATGCGTAATTGTTTTACATGAAGAGAACGATCGCGAAAGTGATTATTGCAATGGAGGCAGGAGTAACGTATTTATTCGCAGACTATTAAAGTATTTTATTTTATTTCTTAAACAAGCTGTCGGTTTGTTTCGTTCCGCGTGTCATTGATTCCGAATGATTACGTTTTGGTCAATACCAACACTCGTCAGAGTAAATGCTAGTACCGTGGTAAAAACTTAAATCGTACATCTATTTATTTAAAATACGTATATTTATTAGTTTTATTTACATCTCGCTGGATCCCTTAATGGAATATGAGACATGGCCAGGTAATTTATGACACCAATAATTTATATGAACGTGCTTCTGCGGTGATCGACTGCAACTTTAAGCAATACCAACAGTGCATTTTTTTTAAAGTCCAGTATCCTTCCATTACCTGTCGTCACGTTGCGTAAATTGGGGTCCGCACCCCCCAGAAATCATTTCATATGGTTCGCGGATCGTTACCTGTCTAGTTGGCATGTGGGTCTCATTGTAAGTAGTTATGTCTGTTATAATTTTTAAAAACCTGTGGAATATTTCAATGTTAATCTTTTTTCATGGCAGAAAGAAAAGTCGATATTGTACTGACAAATTGTAAATTTGATTATTGAAACTCTAAAACACTATATAAAGAAAATTTTAATTGTAAAAGCATTTTATTATGTTTACGATTATTTGATGGCTTGATGTGCATCTTTTGCCATGTTCATTGTGTTATTCTATATCTTTTAATTAACATTTGTCATTGTAATTAAATATTTATATATATTATTTGTATTTATATAATTTTTGCATCCATATTTGACATGTAATATGTTACCCTATCAAAAATGTACAACAGAAACCAACAAAAACCAAGATATATTTCAGTGGTTTCTGTTGTGTGGAATTATCATTTTAATGCATTTCTGGTGGTTTCTATTGTTTTCTATTGGTGACCCAATAGCATTTATTGGATTCCAGTGGTTTCTGTTGTATACAAACTTAGTGGACAGAAAACATNTATCATTTTAATGCATTTCTGGTGGTTTCTATTGGTGACCCAATAGCATTTATTGGATTCCAGTGGTTTCTGTTGTATACAAACTTAGTGGACAGAAAACATCTCGGTGGTTTCTATTGTCAGAAAACATTGGAACCATTAGTTTTCGTTATTTTGCTTTGGGGGTACAACAACTTCTAGTGGGTTAGGTTGGTTTCTGTTGTAAATTAATCTGTTGGTTTGTGTTGCATTCTAGTGATTTCATTGACTTCTGTCTGTTGGTTTCTGTTGTGTTTTGTTGGTGTTTGATGTACCATAGCCTTTTGTCTTCTGTTGTATTCTAGTGGTTAATATTGGTTTCTGTTGTGTTTTGTTGTTTTATGTTGTGCTGTAGTCTATTGTCTTCTGTGAGATTCAGGTGGTTTCTGTTGTGTTCCATTGTTTTATGTTCTGTAACATTTTGTTTTTTTTTGTGTTCTAGTAACTCCCAATTGTTTCTGTTCTGCTATAGTTGGTTGGGTTTTGTTGTATTCTAGTGGTTTCCATTGGGTTTTGTTGATTTATATTGTGTTTTGTTGGTTTTTGTTGTGATAAACCCAGTTGTTTTCTGTAGTATTCTGATGGTTTCCAGTGGCTTCTGTTGTGTTCTGTTGGTTTCTATTGTGCTCCAACCATTTGGTTTATGTTGTATTCTAGTGGTTTATATTGTATTTTTTTGGTCCCTATTGTGCTGTGAGTTTATTTCAGTTGTGTTCTAGTGGATTCCATTGGTTACTGTTGTGTTTTTTTGTTTCTATTGTGCTGTAGCCCGTTTGTTTCTGTTGTATTCTAGTAGTTTTCATTGGGTTTTGTTGTGCTGTAGCATTATTTTTTTCTGTTATATTCTAATGAATTAAATTGGTTTNATTTTGCTTTGGGGGTACAACAACTTCTAGTGGGTTAGGTTGGTTTCTGTTGTAAATTAATCTGTTGGTTTGTGTTGCATTCTAGTGATTTCATTGACTTCTGTCTGTTGTGTTTTGTTGGTGTTTGATGTACCATAGCCTTTTGTCTTCTGTTGTATTCTAGTGGTTAATATTGGTTTCTGTTGTGTTTTGTTGTTTTATGTTGTGCTGTAGTCTATTGTCTTCTGTGAGATTCAGGTGGTTTCTGTTGTGTTCCATTGGTTTATGTTCTGTAACATTTTGGTTTTTGTTGTGTTCTAGTAACTCCCAATTGTTTCTGTTCTGCTATAGTTGGTTGGTTTATGTTGTATTCTAGTGGTTTATATTGTATTTTTTTGGTCCCTATTGTGCTGTAGCCCGTTTGTTTCTGTTGTATCCTAGTAGTTTTCATTGGGTTTTGTTGTGCTGTAGCATTATTTTTTTCTGTTATATTCTAATGAATTAAATTGGTTTNCTAGTAGTTTTCATTGGGTTTTGTTGTGCTGTAGCATTATTTTTTTCTGTTATATTCTAATGAATTAAATTGGTTTCTCTTGCGTTCTACGGCATATGCGGTTTTTCGTTGTATTCTATTGGTTTCTGTTGTGCCAGTTTTGCATTATTTTGTATTCTGATTGTTTAGTTGGATTTGTTGATATTTGTTGGTTTCTGTTGTACTGTTGACAGTTAGTTTAGGTTGTATTTTAGTGATTTCTATTGGTTTGTTTTATGCTATATATTTTGTTAGCATCTATTTTAATCTTATTGTTTAAATTTCTTTCTATTATGTTTTTTTTGTGTCTATGGTGCTTAATCTGCTGAGTTTTGTTGTCTTTCCTATTATCTCCATTGGATTAATCTAAGTTTTGTTGGTTTATTTTGCATTCCCTGATGTTTATATGGTTTTCAGTTATTTTTAATTGTATTTCTAACTGTTGGTTTCTGATAAAATTAATTTTTGCTTTAGTTTCTGTTGTCTTTTGTGATTTTCTGTTGTATCTCTAGTGGTTTTCTGAATAAAATAAGAAACAATATGCACAACATAAATAAACAAAACACAACAGAAACTTAGTGATACAATACAATTACTTCACAAACGAACAGGATAAGTACATTAAAGCCCAATAGAATGAAATTGACAGAAACAAACAAAGTAAAACATAATCTTCAAAAAACTATTGTTGATCACTAGGATTTCATCAGAAACAAAATGGTGAAATTAAAAAACCTACCGAAACAACAGAAACCAATAGCAATTACTGGGGCTACATCAGAACAGAAATTAATTAAATGCTGCAGAAACTGACAAAATACAAAAGAAACCAATGGAAACATAAATACAACAGAAAAACACAACACAACATAAACCAATATAAATTACTGGCAATACATTAGACTGCAACTGAATGAAATGCAACAGATACCAACAAAATACAACATAAACCAATAGAAACCACTGGATATACAACAGAAAACCATAAAATACAACAAGAAACAATATAAATTACTGGTACTACATCAGAATTCAACATAATCAAATGCGACGGAAACCAACAAAATACAAGAGAAACCAATGAAAAACACTAGGACGACATAATAATACAATAGAATGAAATGAAATCAACTAAATGGAGCTGAAACCAATGTCTGCTACGTTAGAAAACTCTCCACTAGAGTTCTCTCAAAAAATTGATTTTATTTTGATAATTAACTTATTTGTATTTACTGACATGTTATTCTACATCCTGGAGACTTTTGTGCTCGTATATCAGGATTCAAGAAAAAATATTTTTCGAATAAATGAAAACTCAGTTTTAGAGTGAACATAGAAGACCATGGCTGGGACTTTTGTTTTTCAACTTGTGCTTGCGTGGGCACTGCAGTGGCGGAGTTCATCAGCTGGACTTGGAAAACTCAGTTGTGGCGAGAAAGTCCGCACACAACTGCCGTGCACATCGAGGCGAGCCATTGACCGTTGAACCCGGCCAATGAGTCTCATCAGAGACGAACATGCGGCGTGGCATTCTGCCGCAGTGTGCCCGCGAAGTGATCTGCCAGCTACACCGCGCCAAACAAGCACTTCGCGCGGCACACGAAGCTGCCAGTGCGTCGTGTTGGTGCGGTATCAAAACTATACCAATCGTATCTATACTGATTTTCAGAGTGCACCGTCTTTGTACGTTTATTATTCAACTTTGTATTATATATACGCGTCGGTACATATTAAGATATGTTTTTATGTTTCTGCCATAGTGGTTAAGAATTCATGAAATTAAAAAATTTGCTAAAAGATTAATTTCATAATTAGATATAATATACATCAGTTATAAAAACCGTTATTTCTAGACCTTTTTAAATTAATTTTTCCTAAACTTATCAGCTGTGATGAACACGATTCTTCATTCGTAATTCTAAAACCAACTAAAAAATATGTATCTTGAAATCAGATGGAAAATTACTAACAATTTTCCATACCTGTTCCAACATGGCTCATTAAGGCTGTGACTATGTTTCGGACGTAAAGACGTGAAAATGACTGGCGCATGCACACAGTTGCACAAAGTAATAATAATAATGACACAGTTATGTAGTTAGTGGTGTTGTGGGTGTCAGTGAACCTGGTATTTACCGTAAACACCATTGACCTACGTACAGCAGATNTATGTAGTTAGTGGTGTTGTGGGTGTCAGTGAACCTGGTATTTACCGTAAACACCATTGACCTACGTACAGCAGATAACAGGCTACTAATACAGAGGAGTAGCAACAAGAAAAAAAACTTGCTTTATTCTCTCACTGGGGTAGAACTGGAACCAAAAAATTATCAAAATATTTTTGAAACTTTTTTTTTCTTCAGAGTCATGCTGGGTTTCCATCTGCATGCCTTGAGAGAAATGAAACACAGCATATTTTTTGTTTGTCAAGCGAGGGGGCGGTAAGGGCGACATCGACACGNTATGTAGTTAGTGGTGTTGTGGGTGTCAGTGAACCTGGTATTTACCGTAAACACCATTGACCTACGTACAGCAGAGAACAGGCTACTAATACAGAGGAGTAGCAACAAGAAAAAAAACTTGCTTTATTCTCTCACTGGGGTAGAACTGGAACCAAAAAATTATCAAAATATTTTTGAAACTTTTTTTTTTTTCAGAGTCATGCTGGGTTTCCATCTTCATGCCTTGAGAGAAATGAAACACAGCATATTTTTTGTTTGTCAAGCGAGGGGGCGGTAAGGGCGACATCGACACGCGCGTCATGTGCCACATCGCCACTGCGTCTGAACTGACGTGCGGTGTTCCCGCCGTGCTACCTCTGCCTGAGGGGAATCCAAGGGGTGACACTATCATGCTACTGGTGGAAAGTCTGTAGCAGAGTTCAACACAGGCTCCTGTTGTAGTTTCGCTCGCGTGTGGCTGGCGTGTGACAGTATTCCGAAGTCTCTTGGCGTAGCCAGGTTCTCTAACCCACTCTTAATTGACGGTTCCAGGAGTTGCAGACAAGCAGATGTATGATGCGTGCTTTACAAAAGTCTACACAACACCTGTTTCGTTGTCTCATCCAATGACCTGTAGGCTACATGCATGTCCACAGTTATATGGCCCGGTTATGACCTAGACCAGTAAGACGGTTTGTGAGTTGGTCATTTAGTTTCGCAGTGTGCAGTGCTCACCAAAAAATTTCTTACAGGTGCCTTATGTACTGAAATGTGTACACTGGGCCTGAATGGGTGAACATAGAGTTGTAGTAGTCTATGAAATAAACAGTTTTTTAATGATGCTGGAGGGCTCCAAAATGCTATCTATGGCACGCGTGATTATTTTTAGGTACTATTCGGTCATCACCAAGGGTTTTTTTTTTCTTTAGTAGACGTAGACTCTATCGGGAATCTTCTAATAGTTTCGTAAAAGAAAAGCGGATTTGAAACATCCAAAAACGCAGTTCAAGCATCAGGTATCCGCTCGTCTTAAAGTAATCAATGAACGAGTTATTGGAAACAGAAATTATGGTTGTTTTTCATGATCACTATTCTATGCGCTGCCGCCGCCAGTCACATGTTTGTTTGTTTGCAAACACAAGGCGACGGCGAGAGGTTCCATTTCTTATCGAAGAAGTAATGGCGGCACACTTAACGTATCACACGTGCGCTATTTTATAAACAGAAACGGACGGGCTGTCTTTGTCAGAATGAGTATAGAATTATCGCAGCTATCCTGACAAAAAACAGCTCATTTGTCGTTCACACCATTGAAATGCTGTTTGTTTGAGGTCACAACACGGGGAATTGAGCGCGGTATACGCCTATCTTTAATTTCATAGCTGCCGTACGTTTGTTCCTAAATCACTGGTTTCTGTACTTCCCTGCTGTTAACTAGAGCAAGTTCATTATTTTTCATGCTTGATGAACAAGTTGTCTTTACTATTGTGAGCTTGAGAGAGCTTTTTAACATTTCCTTTTTAAAGTGATGGCCACATTGTCCCACCCGACATAAAAAACCTTTTACAAATTTAACTAGAAATTTGAGGCAAATACTTCAAATGGAAGATTGAAAGATTTGTGTGAATGGGCTGCTTGTAGATTTAATCCAGAGGTCTTATTGAATGATAACGATTTTGTTACTGGAAATAATTAATGGAGCTGTGAGAGAGGATCTGTGCACCCTCGGTCTGTTTGAATTCTGCACAAAACGTCAGAAAAAAACGTTAATTGGAACCAAAGGGCAAAAGACTTCGACATTACGGAGAAAATGTCTGAGATTTTGATCATAGCACGACCACTGCCCTTCTTGCAGTCTATGAGGCTGTCCGCATTAAACGTAGCGCTTTGGAAAGCCCTGATTAAGATCTTCTTGCATGCACATGGTGTATTCTTACACAGCATGTAACACTAACATGAGCCTGATCATGTTATTCATGCTTTGGTCTAGTGAAACTGAAATTATTATAAAAGTTAATATTTTACAAGTTTACCTAGTATTACACTTATTTGCATTAAAAAAAAGGGGGGAAAAAAAATAAAAAAAAATAATTATTCACAACTGTTTACTTTTTAATTTAATGTTAAGATATGGAACTACTTCTCCTCCATCGTTGCCAACTTTACTGGGCACTTGCTAGTCAATACGCCAGTTACAATACACGAAGGTAGGAACAGTGACGTTTTCGAAAGTTGTTTCGGAAGTGCTCAATCAACCGTGTAACACAAAAGATTTTTCGAAAGGCGAGAGGAACAGAAACGGCACTACTGAGCCTCGCGGTATTTTTTTGTTTTTCAAGTTTGAACGCTATGTTATGGAATCATATTCGGAATGTAACTAAACTTCTGCAGCGTCGCCTACGTTTTTTTTGAAAAAATAGAAACAAAGAAAAAACTACAAAACGAACGAAAGTATGAAACATTCTCAACCAATAAAATAACACAAAACAGCAATAAAATAAAAATATCCCATAGTTATAAGGCAGATATAGAATAATAAATGTCTGGAAATAATTAACTAAATTGTCAAAATCCAGCCAACGTACAAAATATCAACATAACTAAAGCCGATGAAAAAAAATGAAATAAGAAATTTACAACAGCAAAGAAAGAAATATAACAATTTAGAGAGCTGGGCTGTTCGCATCTCGTAAAGAATAGTATTTTTTTGTACAGCAGAGGTTCTCTCTGGAAGCCAGTCAACCAAGGCAGGGTTCTTGCTGGTTGATGTTGCATCTCCAAATGATGGGGGACACCCTGAGGGCAAAACTTCAAGAGATAGCAGGTCAACTTCAGCTACAGCAAGCTGCCCACCAGATGGCAGCAAGGAGAAGTGGGCCGAAGGAAGACGTCGCCCGCCCTAGGGAAACTGCCAGGGTACAAGATTCTCTCGCGCTGGGTTTACAACCCCCCCCCTCACAGTCTTTACCCTTCGCCGTCGTACACTTGTTAACAATGCACGAATACTATTGTTTTTTCCTTTACCCTCCTGGCATGGAGAACCCATTCAACATGTCTATGGTCATTGGCTTACTCCGGCGGCCTCTCTTGTTTTCAATGGTCCTTTCACGGGCTAAGTCACAGTTTGATTGGAGGGGAGGGCCAGACCACACCAACAAGATTATTTAATTTAAAATTAAATTGAATAATAGTAATTATTAGATTAATAATATTACCAACATACTTCCAATTAATAAGAAACCGTTATTAAACTATATGAAATAAACCATGTAATATACTAAATAATGAGTTTAATGTATTAATAAAAAAAATAAAGGAACAACAGTAATACTTATTTCATTATTTACAATAATTATAAACGCTGGCTTGGCATTCCAAAACTTCTCTTGGCCGATTTATGAATGTTTCTTCTAAATCCAATTTTAGTTTGTAGAGAGTATACGTCTACTAGGGTCTTGCTCGCATCTAGAACCTGCTTCCTTCTCCCTAGATCCAGTAGTAAATCCTTCTGACACAGGACGCGTCTCTTCAGGACCAACAAATTAAAAAAAAATGATCATGAGTGTTGTTCTCTCAATGGTGGGTGGCGACACAGCCCCTGGACACACAGTGTTGGTGA
>NQII01002383.1:321492-339576 GCA_002778355.1 Clitarchus hookeri
AGGGATCTGGGTGAGTCTGTGATGATGTGGAAGGGTCCTGGAGGTAGGGAGGTAGGTAGGGCTTAACGTCTCCTCTAATGACAGCGAGGTCATTAGAGGCGGAGCAAGTTGCTCAGAGAAGTAGGAGCGTGGAAGGACTCGGCCATGGCCAGTAGTAAAGATCCATGCTACCATTCACCTAGAGTGACTTCGGGAAACCATGGATAACCCATATAAGGATGGCCGGACCGGGATTCGAACCCAAGTCCTCCCGAACGCGAGTCCGAAAGTTGACCACCGCGCCGCCTTGCTCGGTGTACTGAAGGCACCCGAGAGCGTCATCCTGGAGTTTGTGTCTGGTCAACTGTCGTGTCATATGGAGGTGCTGGACCTTGCAGATTGTACGTCGTTCTTAGCTGCGAGGCCGTTCACGCAGGTGGTGCTCCATCAGGAGGCCGGGCACTGCAGTGACTTGGGACCTCGCCTGCTGGGTGTCGTGAACGTAAACTAAAGATGAGGCAGACCGATCTCGCCGGCAGCGCGCAACCAATCTCCGATGTCTCAACACTGAACTGATTTTCTGACAATAGGACTAGCAAACCCGCAGTGGATTGGATTTGGGGTTAGGACACTGTTTAATAACCAAGTGCTTTGATATGTTTTTACAGTTCTAACCGAATGTGTAACGCAGTTTGATTAAAATTCAAATTGAATAAAGTATTTTATTAATGTAACAGTGCTTGGCATTAAAAAAATTAATTTCATAAACAAACACGTTGAACACTGTTGACCATGCGACTTTGACAGATGTGTTGATTTGCGGTAGGTCAGTGTAGGGCTCATCTTCAGTGTAAGTCCGTGAGCTAGTGCCAAGGAGCTTGCAGGAGGAGTCAGTGACTCGGCTACAGCCAGGACCCGCGCGTGGCTACCTGGCGAGGTGACTGTCGCAAGGGACGTCGGCCGTGGCCCACTGCCCACCGACAATTACCCCCCTCTGGGCGCGTTGTTCCTGCTCCTCGCGGCCGACGTGGCCCAGGTCACACTCCTCGCACGCTCCGGGCCCGTCGCCGGGTCCTCGCCTGTCCCTCATCGCACCTCGCCGACGTTAGGAAGGAGGTGCCATGGAGTGGACAGGTATCGTCCCATGTACAGAGATTACTCATCTTAGTGTCGTGCCAGAAGAGTAAGTGTCATTATTGAAAAAAGGTTTCATTATAGAAGCGTTACAGTACATGGTTATGTTCAAATTTTTGTATTTGATTGTTTCAATTAATTATATTTCCAAATAAAATAATAAAAAATTAAAAAAACATTTTTTTGTAAAAGTAATTTTTGTTTTATATCATTCAGTCTTTCAGTGGCAACCTGATCTCATTTTTTAAAATAAATCCTCCTAAATTTGAATTAGAAATAAATGAATAAAACATTCAATATGCCAGGTAATACGGGCNTTTTTTAAAATAAATCCTCCTAAATTTGAATTAGAAATAAATGAATAAAACATTCAATATGCCAGGTAATACGGGCTCTTAACATCGAGGTATTGAGAGCAAACAAGGGTGAAGCGAGGTGAATATGGAGCAGCACCGGAATGCAAGGGCGGGGGAAGCGGGGAGATCCCAGGGAAGAGGATCCACCGACCAGTGGCACCGACCGACCGGAGCGATCCAGCCGGGAATCGAGCCCGGTTCTCCTAGGTGGGAGGCGAGTCGTCTAACCACTACACCAGCGCAGCCCCGATAGGAAACCCAGAAAGCAGAATTTTTCTCAAGGAGGTACGGGCGCCGAGTAGTTGTTTCCAGAAGGAGGGCCAGCCTAGAACTTTCTGCGACAGTATCTATGATCATTTAAATCTTATCTCACCCCCTGGTCTCTCTCTTTCTTTGTCATGATCTGTGTTGTATGCTCGTGCACGCGGGCATGCCCGTATGTGTAGCACTTGTTTCATGTGGGCCAAAGTTTTTAATGTTAAAAATATAGTAAATTATACTGAAGTATTGTTGTCCTAGGCTAGGTAAAGATGAATGAGGCAGGCAGTCTAGAGTAAGTTGTAAACACTTATTATAAACTGAAGTAGTCACCGACGGCTGTTGATCAACACAGGGGAGCGACCACCGTTTGCCGCATGTTGTTCAGTGCAGAGGTCATCTCAGGGTGCTGCTGTCTTCGCAGTGGCGTGCCGTGCTCGCGTTGGAGGGGACCCGGACTTGATTCCCGGTCAAGCCCCCTCACTTCTGTTCCCCGACGTGACTCCAGGGGAGTGCCGGCAGGGTTGTTTGACGACACGCNCCCGGCCATCCAGCGAACAAGGCTGCTTAGCAGTGGCGTGCCGTGCTCGCGTTGGAGGGGACCCGGACTTGATTCCCGGTCAAGCCCCCTCACTTCTGTTCCCCGACGTGACTCCAGGGGAGTGCCGGCAGGGTTGTTTGACGACACGCTATCTCCCTTCTCCAGCTCGTAACCTCCCAAGGCGCGTGGTGGTGCTTCATGTGGAGTATTCAGGCGCAAGACTCTGGTGGAGGGCCTCGTGTCTGATTGGTGGTCGCCCGATGCTGGAAGCGTCCCTATTTGTCGGCCTGCCGTCTGGTAGAGTACTCTCTACGCGCTCGATGGCGAACTTTGTTCCGCCATGTTGCTGGCCAGTGAAGACATCATGTTAAAGTTCGCGACGAACGTGTCTGTTTCGCTTCAGTATACTTAAATATTCTGCGTCCCGGGAGAAGCGAAACAAATGCGATCCAGTCATGCCGACGACTTTAAATTACACGCTCAAGTTCTGCCAACCACGGAACAAATTCGCGATATTCTCTGACCCCTGGCCTCAGAGAGTATACGTCGTGCTACTGCAAAGGAGGATGGAAGCCAGTATAGGCTCTTCACTGTGAACTGAGTGAGCAGTGTTTAAAGTACTGCTCAACCCATTAACATATTCTCCCGAGTAGACTCGTTCACGTCTGAGATGTTGCAGAACAGGTTAAATAACGGTCTGCGCTTTGCAAGGTCAGAATCTAGCTTACTGGCTATTGCTTACACACAAACTATTTATAATTGGTTGCTTCTTGTGGTATGGATATACTGAAACACTTTCCGTACGTTCCAAAGTGTCAGTTGTTATCAGAAATTCATAAGTACTGTTCGCTCGCAGTAAAGTTTCTTCTTTCGCAACACACAAAGAAAAAAAAAAAAGAATGTGTGCGTTAAGAGGTTAAGGAGCCTCCCAAGTTGTCACGCAGGTTTCGTTGTAAATATTTTTTTTCAGGACATAAATTAAAGTTGATATTTGGTTGCCCATCTATAAATGTTGTCATTGAAACACAAACGTGGTCGTTGAGAAGCGTCAAATTCAGCAAAAACCGTTGTGCGTAGCCCTCTTTTGACGATATTTATTCTCACGTAAAAAATTGTATTTTAAACTAAAGTGACAGTGCTGTACATTTTCTGAACAGATTGCTATATTAAAATATATAATTCCTCTAGTGACCGTTTCAAATTCTGTGGAAACAGATCATACGCGGAACCTGATTGCGCTGCAATGCTTCCTTACGGCCAGTTGTGACCTTGGGGAGGTTCACATTGTTTACTAGGTGTTTACCTTGAGATCTACTTGCATGCGCATTGTGTATTCTTCCACCATACGTTAAATTAACGTTTCCTTTGGCCTGATCACTTTATTCATGTGTTGGACAAGTGAAACTGAAATTTACTAACTCTTAAACTAATGTTCATTAAATAATAATAATAATGGCGTGTGGGGAGTGCACCCAGGGCAAGGCAACACCCTCCGAGAGACGGTCTTTCCAGCTGGGACCCGTAGGTGACCGTCAACCCCGGGCATGACAGAAGTGAGACCCTACAATAGAGCGGCGCTGGAATGCAATGGCGCGGGGAAACGGGAGTACCCCGAGAAAACCCGCCGGCAAGCGGCATCATTTAGTACGATTCCCGCAAGTGAGGATCCGGGAGTGAACCCGCCGGGGATCGAACCCGGATCGCCGTGGTGGGAGGCGAGCGCCCTGGAAACTACGCCACCGCTGCCCCTTTTTAATAAAAAAAAAAACAGAAAGCTAAAGTAATTTCAGAATATACACATGTTAACATAACACTTTTAATTGAACGTTAAGCCATGCAACAACTTTCCCTCCGTGGCTACTAACTTGGTTAGGCGCATGGTAGTCAGTGTGCANTCCGTGGCTACTAACTTGGTTAGGCGCATGGTAGTCAGTGTGCATGTTGAAGCACACGCAGGTAAGGGTAGTGATATTTTGTAATGTTGGTATAAAAAGTGTCCAATGTACAGTGAAGAGGTGGTAGTTGTTGTAGATAGTGGGCACGTGGTGGGAGGAATGTAGCGTGTAGTGGTGGAGCACGGATGGAGGTTACTGGGAGCTGGCTCGGGAAACACTCCATCGCGCATGCGCGGCGGAGAATGACCGACGTCCCAGAATAGCGCTCTTAGCCGCTAANCTAAAGTAATTTCAGAATATACACATGTTAACATAACACTTTTAATTGAACGTTAAGCCATGCAACAACTTTCCCATGTGCATGTTGAAGCACACGCAGGTAAGGGTAGTGATATTTTGTAATGTTGGTATAAAAAGTGTCCAATGCACAGTGAAGAGGCGGCAGTTGTTGTAGATAGTGAGCACGTGGTGAGAGGAATGTAGCGTGTAGTGATGGAGCACGGATGGCTCGGGAAACACTCCATCGCGCATGCGCGGCGGAGAATGACCGACGTCCCAGAATAGCGCTCTTAGCCGCTAANCCACCTACCACCGTTGCTCCCGGATTTTCACACATGGAAGTTCGCATTCCGGCGCTGCTCACCATATTCACCTCGCTTCACCCTCGTCAACTCTCAAGACCTCGTGGGGCCGCTGTGGCGTAGTGGCCAGACCACTCGCCTCACGCCTAGGCGAACTGGGTTTCAATTCCCGGCGGGGTCGCTTCCGGATTTTCGCATGTGGGAATCGCGCCGGACGATGCCGCTGGTCGGCCGGGTTTTCTTGGCGAGTTCCACCGTTTCCCTCGCCCTTGCATTCCGGCGTTGCTCCATGCTCACCTCTCCACTGTGTGTTCGAATATGAGCTGCATGTTCATTGGTGGCTGCTGCCTGTTTTACCCGAGGAAGAGCATCAAGGGTTCCAGTCCTCGTTCTTTTGCAGTTGTGTTACTGCAAAATCGATAGTCCGCTATTAATCCGTCTTTAATTTGTAATCAGTATGTATACCGCAGTTATAAGTTTATTTTACAAGATTTTAATTTACTAATTTTTTTATTATAATTTATTTCAGGTCAACGCGCAGTTAATATTTAAGTTTAGGTGAATTACAATATTATTTTAATATATGGATTTAGATTTGAAATTTCTAATGAAGGTGGATTTGTTTGTAATTTTCTTTATGTTGATTTTTTTTTATTTTAGCTCTAAAATAAGTACGTATAGTCCGTCACTCTCAATATATTTGAGATAAGTCTTAACATAGTAGGCGTACTGGAAAGTGTGCCTAGGATTATCAGGATTTAGTTTATAGAAAATATTTCATTTACATTGAGTAGAATTAAATTGCGAAGTTTGAGTTCAGATTTAGTTATTTATTTATTTTTAAATATAAAACAAGTGAGATTATGGTTGAAGCTGTGCGCTGTCCGGAACCAGGTAGACCACAGCCATAGCCAACCTGTGAGTAACGCCATTGGCTGTTCCAGGCAACCTGCTACTTCATAATTGGCTGATGCTTGCGCGGCGCGCTGAAAAAGAAACTGATGCAATAGGCTACACGAAGGCTCGCATAAACACGTGGAACCAAGCAGTTCTACTGCAACTACGGAAACGAAAAAGTAACAACTGTAAGTTAAGACGTTAAAAATGTGCATGTGTTTGAAGTCCAGTTTGTTCTAAATTGACTCCTCACATTAACTAAGCCATTCATTTCGACATACGACATTCCAACATCTTGTTGTAAACCGCAGTAAACCAACATCAGGACATAAAAACGGACAATAAAATAAAAAAAAATTAAGAATTGAAGTAAAAACCAGTTATTTTTGGCTGTTGCCGGCGAATATTTATATTTTTATCATTATTTAATTTTTTTAGTGTCAATTTTTATAATGTAATCCTGTGTGTTTTCTGCTACTGACAGCAAAGCGTTGAAATTGCGTTTGTTATTTAATGGTTCCCTTAAAGACTGATTCCCACTGCGAGAGTGGTTCAAAAATGTCCATCTTATATTTATATTATGTTACGATATTATAGTATTATCTTGGTGGAAGTTATTGTGGAAGATAGATAGGTTCTGTACGACGCGACTGCCTTTGACACAGCGGCTTTGTTGGTCTCAGCGTGGAATGAGGACACGGCCTCGAAGCGTAAAAAAAAACACACCTGCTTCTATTAAAAGCCTATTAATTCTTTTTTGTAATCTTGAGTAGCAACAGCGCTGTAGGTAACTTTTTTGTGTAATACTCTAGTTTCACTTCGCTTCACTCTCTCCTTCCAGTTTCTCCATCAGCGGCTCTCGTGCTTCTTGCAGCAATATTATTGGAAATTGATGTTGGGCAATCTTCTATGCCAATTACATCATTAGTAAGGGCAGTGATATTTCGCGAAAATATTTCGACACAAGATACAGTCCAAAGCACTGTAGGGTCGTCCAGTTTCTTTGATTCGCTAAAAAATGTTCTGGTCGTGTTAACCGTTTTGCGCACGAATCACGGAGGTTCAGTGTCGGAGTTACTTAGTCCTGAGTAGCTTGGTAAAAGACGGACACGGCACCAGCAGCCAGTGGAGGCATAACAACAGCTGAGGTGTGTATATAGTATTGAAGTCTACTGTGTGCTCCGATTTTTACGCGAAAAGTCACTGGCCCTATTTATTAGGCATTAGCGAAAAATGCGGAACATTTCAAAAGTAAATTAGATGGTTGTATTTAACTTTAGGTGATCTACACACTCCAGCCATTGTCATGTACACTGCAATGCCAATAGTCATGGGACACGGGCCTGGTATCGTGTAGGCCCTCTTCTAGCCCGACTAAGTGCAGCAACTCGCCGTGACATCAATACCACAAGTGGACGAAGCTCCTGTGGAGAGATGTTGCCCCCATGCCGTCTGGATATAGCTACACACAGCTGCCTGCTGTGAGAATGGACCTCCCCACCACGTCCCATAACTGCTTAATGAGGTTCATATCGGACGAGCGAGGCGGCCACAGCAGTCGTCGGAACTCCGCAGAATGCTCCTGGGACCAGTTCTGGACAACTTGTGCCGACGACACTGAGCATTATCCTGCTGGAATATCCCCTCGTTGTGGAGGTACGTCAAGTCCACGAAGGGCTGCGGTGCAATACCATGACCAGCTCACACTCACTCACGCCATGTCACAGCTCAACTGGTACAGGTCTGGGCACTTACAAGACGTAACGGTACAGTGGCGCCACCTACGATTACCTTCACATACTGCTATTTACATGATTGCTGGCATGCCAGTGTGTATACATCCAATACGGCGTCCAGCTCTCCTCCTTACGGCTCTGCTCTACCTACGACGCATAAATTCTTGGTTTCCGCGCCATAATTTCAGTTTCTGAGATGTCATTGGAAATGTTTGATAATAGAAAATTTACAATTTACTAGTTGTTTAATACTTNCACGAAGGGCTGCGGTGCAATACCATGACCAGCTCACACTCACTCACGCCATGTCACAGCTCAACTGGTACAGGTCTGGGCACTTACAAGACGTAACGGTACAGTGGCGCCACCTACGATTACCTTCACATACTGCTGTTTACATGATTGCTGGCATGCCAGTGTGTATACATCCAATACGGCGTCCAGCTCTCCTCCTTACGGCTCTGTTCTACCTACGACGCATAAATTCTTGGTTTCCGCGCAATAATTTCAGTTTCTGAGATGTCATTGGAAATGTTTGATAATAGAAAATTTACAATTTACTAGTTGTTTAATACTTNATAATTTCAGTTTCTGAGATGTCATTGGAAATGTTTGATAATAGAAAATTTACAATTTACTAGTTGTTTAATACTTTTGTATCTAATTTGCACTGGGCGTTATTTTCTACTTGCAAAAAGGCAGGAACTTATTGATAAAATATGAACATGTTCCTTACTTTTTACAGCAAGCATATAACATACAATTGAAATTACGCACAAAAATATTAAACAACTTGTAAAATGCAAATTTTCAATAGTCGTACAACGTCAGTAATTACTCTGAATCAGAAATGACGACGCGAAGACGAAGGATATGTGCAAAAGAGGTGAAGCCGAGCCTAGGTAAAACAGTACAATGTCAGTTCAATCCCCGGCCGGGTCACTCCCGGATTTTCGCGAGTGGGAATCGTGCCGGACGATGCCGCTGGTCGGGGGCAAGTTTTCCCTGGGATATCCCGTTGCCCCCGCCCTTTCATCCCGGCGCTGCTCCATACTCACCTCAATCAGCACCATAGGCTCTCAAGACCTCGCTGTTAAGAGCCGCCCAAATCTCTTCACTCAGTACATAATAATAATGGCGTATGGGGAGTGCACCCAGGGCAAGGCAACACCCTCCGAGTGACGGTCTTTCCAGCTGGGNCGCCCTGGACACTGCGCCACCGCTGCCCCCACTCAGTACAATGTTAGTGTATCCGGCATGAAGAGACGAGTCGTCCGTGAGCGGGTTTTGTAGGCGAGTGTCCAAGGTGAGATGTACGCCAGCTCATAACAGGCTACTGGCGGATCTCCGGCCCAGCGGCGATAAACCGGCACCCTATCACGAGCCGTAAAACTTGATGTGTGCTTCGACCGCCATTCGCCCAGCCATCGACACCCACGCCTTCCAATAGCTCCCTTTATTTATTACGCTTCATTATCCGCCTTCCGACCCTCCTTGACGGTGGCTGTGGCACGTTCCTGGTTATCACTTACTGACACTGCAGTACGTATTATACTGGATGTTGTGTTGACGCGGTGGACATACAGTAAGGTCCCGAACTATGATACTTCGAGGCCGTCGTGGTTTTATTTTACACTCATCGGTAGAGACCGGAAAAAAATCGCGAGTTCAGTGACCTGCAGGCTGGACTCTACAGTCTTATGTACAAACATGCCGACACCAACTGCGCATTGGTTGCTTGCTGTCGCAGTGGAAGGCGACGATTGGACCAGCATTCTCCAGGAAGTGTCAAACACGGCGTGGGCCAATAGATTAAGTTATATAAACGCATGGGTTTTGAATTCTAGCTTGTCCTAGAATGAATCCGCGAATTCTCCAGGTTTCGACTCATCGGAATTTGTTGACGCCGGGTTAGAATTTAAACTTTTTTTCAGGCCATGGGTAGTAANTCTCCAGGTTTCGACTCATCGGAATTTGTTGACGCCGGGTTAGAATTTAAACTTTTTTTCAGGCCATGGGTAGTAAGTATACTTTATGCTGTTAGAATTAATAACTTTTTCCTGTGTCGAAATATGCTATGATAAGTATATATCCAATCATAAAAATATTTATGAAGGGGAGAGAAGGGTAAAGTGGCTATCGGCCGTTACCCCGCTGTATGGTGCTGCAGTATGGTGGCGAGGATTTGAAACAGTTAGAGGGAAGCCATCAGTGTTCAGGGNGTTACCCCGCTGTATGGTGCTGCAGTATGGTGGCGAGGATTTGAAACAGTTAGAGGGAAGCCATCAGTGTTCAGGGAGCATCTGAACTGGTTGTCTTGCAAGTTATTTGTGCCCACTCAGTCTAATAATTTTTTGCATAAGAATGATTTCTTACCAGGCAATAGCAAAACACAAATTTCCCTCTGCCTTTAATCATACCAGTTTATATATTACAAATTAAATTTAACCAAAGCAATATTGCTTGTGATACATGACATATTTAGGAAACATNATACCAGTTTATATATTACAAATTAAATTTAACCAAAGCAATATTGCTTGTGATACATGACATATTTAGGAAACATCCAAACGAGTTGTTGGTGGGGTATTTTTTTCAAAGGTTTGATTCAAACTGTGTGAAGGAACCGCGAATGGACTACAGGATGATTCTAAAATCAAGGGACAAACATTGAAGGGTGGTAGAGCTCACTAAAACAAACAATTATTGTAAAGGAATATATGGACGGGAGTGACGCGTTGAGGCACAAACACACAAATAACACATGAAATGCAACACATTGTTTATTTACGTCGCCGCTAAATGCCTTTTTACAGCAATGTTTATAATAATCGCTCAAAATTGCTACCACCGACAGTAATGCAAGCTTGGTAGCGTCGGTGGAGTGATTGGCGAACAGATTCAAATACGCCGGGTATTTCACGCACGCCGCCATTGTCAGCCAATCACGCCATATGCAGAGGTCGCCAAGCATGCGTGACTGTTGGTGGATGCATTTCCAGCAACTGTTTTAACATTTTCTGTACGGAATCACTCGTTAAGTATGCTGCTAATGAACATTTTATGTTTCCGTTAATGTGTTAGGTTTTTGTGTGTGTGCCTCAACGCGTCACTTCCACCCATATATTCCTATACAATAATTGTTTGTATTAGTGAGCTTTACTACCCCTCAGTGTTTGTGCCATGATTAGGGACAGTGATATTTCGCGAAAAGATTTCGAGACAAGATACACTCCAAAGCACTGTAGGGTCGTCCAGCTTCTTTGATTGGCTAAAAAATGTTCTGGCCCGTGTTAACCGTTTGCGCACGAATCACGGAGGTTCAGTGTCGGAGTTGCTTAGTCCTGAGTGGCTTGGTCAAAGACGGACACGGCACCAGCAGCCAGTGGAGGTATAACAACAGCTGAGGTGTATATAGTATTGAAGTCTACTGTGTGCTCCGATTTTTACGCGTAAAGTCACTGGCCCTACCCATGATTTTAGAATCATCCTGTATACGTTCTTGACATCTGCCATGTTTTCAACGTGGTTTGCGACGAATCACAGTCTGTAATGATGGGAGTGTGGCCTGGCGCGCGGAGGAGTTGTTTACAGGCGAGGTAGTGAAGGCTGGCGCCAGAGCTTGTTGCGTAACCGCGGTGCGTGAGGTCCAGAGTGCGAGTAGTGCGCCGTGCCTCGTGCGGATCAAACCAGATAACGCCGCAGACAGGTTAAGTCTCCGCCGTCGAGACAATGCCTCGCTCCGGCTTCCTCACGGCCGACGCTTCACTGCTCACTACACCCGAGACGCCACGAGTACCTGCATTTCGCTGAATCATTCGGCGACAGGCTAGAATGGAAGCACGTATACTATAGGGACACCCGATTTTCGCGAAAAGATTTCATGGCCAGTTGTATTTCATGACACTTTAGCTCAGAACTACTTTCTTAGTTGGATTATTTACGCGTTACGTTTCTTAGATGTCTGCTCGCGAATCACAGACGCACACTGCACGAGTAACCTAATTCTGATTGGCCAGCTAAGTAAGAAAATGTTTTCTCACAAAGACACGCGACCAATAAGCAAAGGAAAATTGCTGATATGACCGTAGCGTATTTAAATCTAACACGAACAAAGCACTACACTCTGCATGAAGTCCGGGCAACGACTCAATGGACACTTTTAAAATAAACCTTTGATTGAAAAAATTCCTGCAAATGCGCGAAGTTCGATGTAAAATTTGATAGGGAAGATTAAAGAAATGTTGGCAGCCATGTTACGATACATTATGCTGTACACACTTCGCGGTAGCAATCCTTCTCGTTTGGTTCGCGGGTGCAACAATATAAGGTTGAGTTTGTNTGGCAGCCATGTTACGATACATTATGCTGTACACACTTCGCGGTAGCAATCCTTCTCGTTTGGTTCGCGGGTGCAATATAAGGTTGAGTTTATTAACTTTGAATGGAAACCTATAGTTATCTCGCGAGGTTACTGAAATCTGTTTCTTCTGTGCAAAACACACCAGAGTCCAAATAGGAACGACATAAACATTTTTTAAAATTTTACTAGCCCCACTTGTTCAGTGAATTTATGCTAGGAATACGGTACATTTTGGAGTTTATTTTGGGAGTGGTGAAAGAAACACAGTGAACGGAAATAACAAACAAAGCAATTATACAGGCCAGCTATACAACATTCCTCAATCTGATGAGTTGACTAAGTTCTGGCTAATAGCAACTACACAGGCTGCTGAGATGCAGTTTGCTGAAACATCACATTCTGCAGTGAACAAAACTCCCATCAGCAAGTAGCTGACCAAGTTCAGAGGTGTCAATCTTTGTTGTATACACATGCTCACTCACGCCGTAACGTGTGCGTGCAGATAGCTATTAACATATCCAGCTACCGTTCTCAATTTCAAGATAAAATATTAAACACCTCTAAGACAGAATGGTATAGTACTTCTAGTTGATGTCATGGCGGATAATGATTACTGAAATAAGTGTATGCCATTTATAAAGTGGAATACCTCTGAATTGATTACATCATTTAGGCAAACCTCAGAATGAGTCATCAGTGACACACAAATGAGATTTTAAAAACTAAAAATGTTTCTGTTGGTGTTATCCATACATTGCAGAACACACTGATTGGTGCAATAAACTATGATAAAATAACATATGCAACCAAATTAAATGGAAAAACTTCAAATGCTTAACAAATGAGATTTGTTCGATGGCATCCACCGTCGAAAACCCAGCACAGTGCAAACCTTCTCTTATGTAATTGTCGTTAGGATGGATGACATAAACGAAATGAGCTCAACATTANACCCAGCACAGTGCAAACCTTCTCTTATGTAATTGTCGTTAGGATGGATGACATAAACGAAATGAGCTCAACATTCCATGTTGAGTATGAGGGAATTTGCTTCACTTGGATAAGTGATCCTTCGTGTTTTAAGGATTTTATTTGGCTCATAAAGCTAGAAATCTAAATGGTAATACATATTATTTCTCTGGAAGTCAAAGAGAAATTTATTCACTTTAATGCAACGAAGCTTATAAGGATCACATTAAATCCTTGTGTCCACAATGATGTATTTGTTGCTGACGAAGGATATAAATAGCTGAAGTGCACAGAGTAAGCAATCAGCGCCCGTTGCAGTTAGTGGTTTACTTGTTGGTAATCTGATTTTTGTAATTTTGTGTTCACCTGGTTTAAGAATATCTGAACCTAACGTCACTGAACATCCGATAGTTGCATGGAGCAGGCTTGCCACGTTTACACTGCACAGCAGCTAACCAATAAATGCTTGACTAAGCAGCTTAATATAATAGGCGATGACTTAGAAGGTTCGTGTTAAAATACCACTATGAAATCCGCCTGGAATAGGGATGAACAACCACTTGGAGAAAAAACACCTGGGAAACCAATTTCGGAGGAACCATTTGAGAAGAACCACTTGTAAAACACAATAGGAAACACCACTTGGGACTACCACCTGAGGAAAACTAAATGTGTAAACCATCCTCAGTGCAGGTGGCAGGGATCGAGTCCACGACCTTCTGCAGTCTGGTCAGAATGCTAATCGCATGGCCTAACATGTTCAGTTTGGAAGTAAATTCCAGGAATCGACCAAGTTCACCCATTGCTGTTAAGTGGCAGTACTACTTAAAGAGAGGGATGCTCGAATTGGTTTTCTTCTTGGAAGCCAGTAGATAATCCATAATAGACAAAGTAACTCTCATCCACAGAAATTCAAAGAGGTTGATAAAAGTCGGTTTTAAGATGGGTATTGCCAATCAATAGTTGAATATGTCCATCATATAGGAGATTTTTGAAGAATGATGACTTTGAGATGATTCTGCGCCAATTAGTGTATTCTGGTGGACGGAGTTCACAATGGATCTCCACTGGCATGAGACACGTCGTCTGTGATTGGCTGCCAGTCATAGATTTGAGGTCAGGTAAACTGATCTTTGTCTTATACGCATGTCCCGAACGTTGTTTCACAAACTGGCAGCTGTGATAAACACACGGGGAGAAGTGATGCGTACATTTGTATATGGTTTACAGCCTGCGTATTCGAACAAACTCTTGCTTTCTTGGCAAACTTTGCATTGCTTGAATATATCATAGTTGCGTTAAACTCGTTCAGATGAAGGTTAATAACATTTCAGAGTGTTTATAAGTGTCACTAGTCCAAGCCGTGGTTTTGGCTGTAGAGGGAATGAGGATTAGACAGCATGCCAATTGCGTAGAAATTAATTTACTAATCCCAAAATACCCATTGGAACTGTCCCTGAACTCAAAGTAGCACAATATTTCTTCAAATATGTGTTTTGAAATGTTATACATATTTAATCTAAGTTCCGAATGCAAACAGAAGTTACGGGTGTAAACATAAATCAATTAAAGTCAGAGTGTACTGCAATACCTTAATATATTGCTCACAACAAGTTTAGACATACATCAGACTCCAGGATGTTATATTGAATAAAAGTGTTTACATTTAATTCTGTACCCCTAATAGCACATAAAGTGAAGGAAAAAAACACAATCAATACTCATTGACATTCATCCCAGTATGAAACAAACAAAAAGCACAAACTGAAAAAAACAATGTAAACAAAGGAATCTCATCAGTTTCAACATAAAAAAAACAGTCTCCTCAGATGCACTGATAAACGCCAATAACGTGTAGGACCTCCACGATTCCTGAGGCACACTTTTATCCGACGAGGCATGCAAAAAAAAAAGACCATCAAGAATTTCCTGTGGCAAATTGTCCCATTCCTAATTGTGGCTGTTTGTAAGGCCTTAATAGTCATTGGTGTTTGTGCACAGTTTGAAATAACTCGTTTGAGGACGGACCACACATTATATATATGCTGTTAATGTCAGATAAATAAGCTGGCCAGTTAATTCTTTGGATCCCAGCGGGGAATATACTACATTTTTTGTGAGTAGTGTATAAACGAATGTACCTACACATCACCCTGTTTGGCCGACTGCCTCGATCGAGTGTTGGGCATTTTGTTCCTTTATCACCCGGAAGATACAGGATTGATTCCGATAATTATACGTTGTATCTTTCTCTAGTTTGGTAGGTTTGGCTACCTCAATGCTGCCGGAAACAACGGCAAACCACCGCGGGATGACTCATCCCAATCTGCTCAGTCGCCTTGAACGCTCTGCGGTTTCCGCCACCCTGACCATGCCTCGGTTTCTTACCGTTCTTCTGGCCGCCCGTCATTTGAGACTACTGAAGTCGCGAAGAGGTTTACAGACTAATTTTACTTCAGAACAGCTTATCTCAAATTCACTTCGGTGATTAGCGTCGTAGTTATCTGCAAGCGTGTAACAGATATCCAGTAGAAGAGTATCGTCAGTTTGATTGCCCTCTCAAGTAAGGAGATGTTCACACAAAATCTGCATATATTAAATTTGGGTATTGAAATCTAGACTGCACAACAACCTGCTCGTGAAACACAGGTGTTGATGATATTGATGTTCACTGCGCGAGCCAGAACTGGACAGAAGACGAGAGACAGTCGACGTGTTGTTCAACGTGTGGTTTGGGCAGTGTTTAGCAACAGTATTGGAGATTGTTGGTGGTGTGCAGAGAGAGGGAGATGTCAGTGGCTGACGGACGCCAGTGGCGGGTCCTTCCAGTCAAAGTCCTTCTGGTAGGTGTAGTAGGCGAGCCAGTAGAGGATGTTGAGCAGGCCGAAGGAGGCGGGGAAGACGATCCTGGCCGTCGTGTCTATGTGCGAGACGCTGTTGACCTGGCGCACCAGCTCGCCGGGTCCACGGGGTNGTCTGCGTCTGGCGGGTCACCCTCCCACGGGCCACGGCCGTCGTCACGGTGGCAGGCCTCGCCACCGAGGGACTGCACGTCACTGGGTCCTGCCGCCACAACCACCGGACACATGCATCTGCATCTGCCTACACAAGCTGTTTTTGAATAACGTGTCGATATACAGCGTCTACGGGCTCAAATAAACAACAAATTTTACTTACAAAATTTTTGGGAAAAATCATAAAGTATTTTTACATTGAAATTGAAGTAAGAAACACGGTGCCGGGAGTCTGCAGCTTTACGAACCTGCTTGCACGACAATTTGCATATCACGAAGGCAAACGGAAGTAATGTGCCATGCAGAGACCGCCCGCACATAGACCACCCTACATCGCCATTACTGCTGCTTGTGTGTTGTGGGAAATAAAATGCAATCACTTCTGGCAGCCTTCGCTACTCAACTGCTAATCCCCCATGTGTGGTGTCTGTCTCATGTGCAGGCGCTCTCCGCATGGAGCGCCACTTCCGTTCGCCTCCGTGATATGCAACTTGTTGTGCACGCAGGTACGTGAAGTTGCGGACATTCTTCATTGTTTTGCCTAACTTCAACTTAAATTTTAAATTACTAGATGGCTTTTCCAAACATTTTGTTACAAGGATTTATTGTTTCTATTAGCTGGTAGATGCAGTGGTTTTAATTTCGACATGTTATTCAACTAATCTGTATACGTAACTACTTATATATCTCTATCTATCGGCCTGTTTCTCTACCTTTACAAATATCTACATACCCCGTCTCTAATGACCTTGCTGTCGACGAAACATTTACGCCCGTCCTACCTATCTATTTTCATTTCTGTACCTATAGTACCTATCTGTAAATCTATATGTTATGCTATCTGTCTACCGGTCTCTCTACTTATTCATCGCTGTATCTCCATGTCTATCTTCTTACCTATATGTCTAGCTACATACATACCTTCTTATATCTATGGTATCCTTCTGTGTACCTATTATGTATCATATCTCTATGTATCTACCTGTTTTTCTATTAAATTCGCGGTATTATTTGACGACACACTATACTTCAAAAACGTCGTATTTTACACTAATTTTCTAAGTACATGACACTTCAACGTGTCATTGAGGAATATTGAGGAATGTGAGCCAGTAACAAGCAACGAACAAATTAATTACCGTATCAAAGTAAAGAAAAGAAAATGGGCCCTCCCTTTGACTAAACCCGAGGTTTACTCGAGTGTATACATCAAGCCTGTGGTCCTCATACCGCAGATAGTTACCACAACGGACAGCCAGAGTAAATGAATACAATATCTACACACTATTTACGTTATAAAAGGGGCAAACATGAATGAAATGGGCTGAAATTGATGCTAGATCTTCAACAATGAACAGTGGCTGAGGTTAGGCGGGGTGTTTTTCCAGAAGATAAATTTGAAAGTAGTGGAGTGGAGTGAAGAGGTTTGGACGGCTCTTAACATGGTCTTAAGAGCCGATGAGGGTGAAGCAAGGCGAGCTTGGAACAACGCCGGAATGCAATGGCGGGTGGAACGGGAATTCCCCAAGAAAACCCGTCGAGCAGTGGAATAGCCCGGCACGATTCCCATATGCAAAAATCCGGGAGAAACCCCGCTGGGAATCTAACCCAGTTCGCATTGGTTTCAGGCGAGTGATCTAGCCGCTGCATCACAGCGGCCCCTAATCGGAAAGTAAAATTAGGGATTTGAGGTCTTACGATCATGCACAGAAAAGCTCAAGAGCACAAGATCTCTTGATCGTTATGATATCCGAAACAGTCGATACCTCACTAGGTGATCAAGGTGATCATAAGTCGAATCATTATGTGGACTGCGTGCGAACCATCACCGGTCAGTCTTCCCCATTACAATAGTGTGTCATTTAAGGATGAGGTAAGCGGGATAACCCTGAGTGAACCCAGTAGTTAACTCTTTCTGTCACGAATTCATTTACGACTTCCAGTGTCGCAGTCGAATGTGCTTCTCGCAAACAGAGAACATGCTGTATGATCGGCGTAACCAGCAATAACAAGTCATAAACGAGAGGTTTAGAGACGTCTGCAAATAAGGTCACTCACAAGGTAGATGCTCGAAACACCGGCCACTGATTGATCGTGCACAGTTCCGGCCATAGATACCCTTCACGTGCAACACGTCCTTGATCGTGGGTGGGCATAGGGACTGAACAGGTCAATGACACTGTCCGCCATACTCCCTCGCACGAGGGAGTGACTCCTCCGGTGAGAAAGGCGATGGTCCGACCACTACACCAGGTTGAGCTCTAAGGAGGGGGTGGGGTAAGGAGACTAGGAATGTTGCACGCACGTTGTAGATGGGGCAGATGAGCGAGGAGCGGCGGCGACCAGCTCGGTAGGAAG
>NQII01002383.1:339677-354117 GCA_002778355.1 Clitarchus hookeri
AGGAGCTCCGAGGTGACGACGGCGCCTATCAGCTCCTCGATGGGTCCTTCAGCGTCCTCCCACTCCTCCTCGTCGATGGGGATCTCCCCGCTGCCGACCTGCACAACGCCACCACCACCATCACATTCCCGTCACACCTGCACCACATCGTGCACTCCCTTCACATTCCCATTGCACCTGCACCACATCATACGCTGCCTTCTAATTCCCATTACACCTGTACCACATCATACACTCCCTTCACATTCCCATTACACCTGTACCACATCATACACTCCCTTCACATTCCCATTACACCTGTACCACATCATATACTGCCTTCTCATTCCCCTTCATACCTGCAACATATCACACACTACCCTCACATTCCCCATACACCTGCACAACACCACACACCACCCTCACATTCATATGAAACCTGCACAACACCATCTGCTGTCTTTGCATTCTTCGTCACAACTGCAAAACCCAACACACTGACCCACACACATCCATGTCAAACCTGAGCAAAACCACACACCACACTCACATTCACGTCACATCTACACGACACCACACATTACCCTCACACATTACCCTCACACATTATCCACCACACATTACCCTCACACATTACCCTCACACATTATCCACCACACATTACCCTCACACATTACCCTCACACATTATCCACCACACATTACCCTCACACATTACCCTCACACATTATCCACCACACATTACCCTCACACATTACCCTCACACATTATCCACCACACATTACCCTCACACATTACCCTCACACATTATCCACCACACATTACCCTCACACATTACCCTCACACATTATCCACCACACATTACCCTCACACATTACCCTCACACATTATCCACCACACATTACCCTCACACATTACCCTCACACATTACCCTCACACATTACCCTCACACATTACCCTCACACATTACCCTCACACATTATCCACCACGCATGAAAACACCACACACCACAGTCCCTTTATTCAAATCCAACCCTCTCGAAAACAAAGTCACATTCACATTACAGCCACTTTCATTTTATCCTCGCACACGTCCCTCTTCACGTGGACATCTGATTTTTGCGAACAGTTTAACGCAGGCTAGTTTTCAATAACTCACGAGCACACTTGCATTTTTCCTTTGGTTATTGATTGCGAGACCCGATTTTCGCGGAAATGAGTTCCTGTGACGTTGTATTTCAGCAATTCAGCCAAGGTGCACCACTTTGGCAATCGGATGATTTAAATTGCTACGCTTCTTGGGTATATATTCGCTAATCACAGATGTTCAGTACCACAGTAGTTTGTAACATTTCTCTTATTGACTTGGCTAGCAAGTACCAAAATGTTATCTCACAAATACACAAGTCTAATAACCAAAGGATTAGTGAAGGTGTGCACACAGGATATTGAAATCCTGCTAGCATGAAACTATTTTTGCGATAATCAGGTATCCACATTCATTGACCTCATAACTTCGTGAGAAGACATGCCACTACTTGACTGCGCCGGTCAGAATATGTTGCTATTGTAGCGAATGTCGGTGATTCGTAGGCGGTCACCAACAATGAATAGCAAACAAAATCATTCAGTAGCGAAAATTGATCTCAGCTCAAGTGTTCTGAAATGAAACCAGACAAGTACTCTTCCCGTGAAAATTGAGGGCCCTTGCCCATAAGCAGAGAACTGGATACTTCGCGGATTATAAAGGGACAGTCTAGACTACAAACACTTGTAAGTTTATGTGATTGGACACCTCCTGGATGACTCTGAGCCAATAATAAAGATGCAAGTCAATTCAGGTCCAATCACGACCTTCCAGTATGGAAGCAGGAAGCCAATAAGCAATTGATCTCAGTATTAGCTCCAGTTTATTTATTAATACCCGCACAAATGTTATTCTTGTTACTCCCCGACGCCGGTGACGGGCTTCAAAACCAGTGTTCGTCGCTTGAGCAACGCTCTCGACGCCCGTCGCGGGCGTCAAAGATAGGCGTTTCAAACAAAATGTATTCTTCACGAATTCTTTAGAAGTTCCCTACAGCGGAGATGTTTACATAACATTTTTGCCTGCTTGCAAGCAATTTTAAAAATTTATGTTTTACAAAAAAAGTACATACTGCCTATCTGTATTGAAAATAAGCGCTCGTAAGGATCTGATCCTAAAAAATTCGTGAAGAATACATTTGGTTTGAAACTTCCAACTTTAATATCAACGCACTGAGGCGAAATTTCCTTAACGTGNAATTCGTGAAGAATACATTTGGTTTGAAACTTCCAACTTTAATATCAACGCACTGAGGCGAAATTTCCTTAACGTGGGATTTCCTATCCAAATTTCGGAGCGGCCAGCCGGTAGGCAGTGCCCTTAAGGAAGGACAAGGGGATGTGAATGTCGGGCGGAGGGACAGGCAGTGAGGCAGGTAGAGTATTGTGCAGGTCACCTTGGTGAAGTAGTGCACCCCGGCGAACTCAAGCAGAGTGGCGATGCAGTAGAAGAAGCTCATGAAGAGGAAGCAGTCCAGCGCCGTGGCGTAGCGAACCTTGGGCAGGTCGGTGCGACTGTCCAGGCTGATGGTGGACAAGGTCAGCACCGTCGTGATCCCTGCAATGGAAACAACACTCGCTACACACTGCCCCAGTTAACGTACCGTCGTGATTCCTGCCACAGCAACTNGATCCCTGCAATGGAAACAACACTCGCTACACACTGCCCCAGTTAACGTACCGTCGTGATTCCTGCCACAGCAACTACACTCGCTACACACTGCCCCAGCTGACTCGCGGACACATAGATAGCCATACAGGAACGAGATGCTGCTGGGGTCTCCCTTCGTGCTAACGTACTCGGTATTTCATTGGTAGAGACCAGAAAAATTCGCGAGTTCAATGATCTGCAGGCTAGACTCTTCAGTATCATGTACAAATATGCCGATACTAACTGCACATTGGTTGTCTGCTGTCAGAGTGGAAAGTGACGATAAGGCCAGCCTTCTTCAGGAGGTGTCAAACACCGTGCGGACCAATGGCTGAAGTTTTATTAACACGCGTGTTGCGAGTTCTAGCTTGTCCCGAAATGAATCCGCGAATTTTTACAGGTCTCTATTCATTGGCCATAGCATGGTCTTGAAACTGGAATTGTGTCTGTTTGAGAGGACCGCCTGTTTTCCACTTAAAGATTCCAAGACCAGTTGAACTCCAAAACACGTCAGTTCAGAACCAATACCGCGGTCTGATGATTTTAGCTTGCACGCGTCTTAAGTGCCTGCCAGCCAATCAAGAACGTTCAGTGTCAGGGTAACATTATTCTGATTGGCCCAAATCAAGTAGAAAATGTCGTCTCACAAAGACATGCCGCGAATAAACAAAGGAAATTTGCAAGCTTGCAGGTAACAAGTTGAAGTCTAGGTTGAGAATAAATATTTTCACGAAAAACCGGTGGCCCTACTAACTGACTTTTGTTAGGAGACATGTAAATTTTGCGGATTCATGTGTCAAAATGCTGGACTCTCTACAATACTTTGTGTGCTCTTACCTCAGTTAGTTGTTTATTGGCCGATGCTCCAGTTTTACCCCAGACCAGGTAGCACGGTATTCCGTCCTTGTTTCCTTGCAGGTTGGTTATAGGCTTAGATTTGTCCAGGGCGTGGCCAAGGTGTCCGCCCAGCCAGTTAGCATTCACGAGACGATTGGTAAACGAAATCCCGCCATTTTGTTGGCCAGTAAGATCATTTTGCTGGCAGGTGCGGTTGGGTTTCGTGATGTACGCAGCAATTTTGTTTATGTATTCCTAAATACTCTGTAGTCGGGTATTACTGCCCCAGGTTCATCCAGGGCGCGTCGAATATAACGGTTTGTTGATTATATAATGCCTGGTAATTGAATCCGCGAAATTGTTATGTCCCTACTTATAGATTTGAAGATTGTCGCAGTTAGATTACTGTATTGTACATACTTAGCAACTATGGTGTGGAAGTTTTAGGCGCCATAACATGGCATTGGTAAACAGAAGTAGCTTCAGGTACAACACGACAAACCATCTTCTGGATATTCGTTAAGACTACACTCACGATTTACCAGTATGATCAACTCACATTTTTCGATAACAATATTAATAAACAAAAATCCGAGCTCAAAAGCTGCACTTTCGCAGGACCACACAGCCACGGAGTAGGTACATATAGACAAGTGAAATGGCGTGGCAGTTGCTTTGAAGTAAGCGTACCCCATCATCCATTTCTAAAGACCAGGAAATTTCGCGGACTCACTTGAGGACAAGCTAGACTTCAAACACATGTACATTTGGCTTTACTTTATAATTGGACTGCAGTTTGTAAGATACTCCCTGGAAGAATTTGAGCCAATAGCTGACCTGCAAGGAAACAAGGAACAAATCCTGTGCTACCTGGTCTGAGGTAAAACTGGNACAAATCCTGTGCTACCTGATCTGAGGTAAAGCTCCCATCGGGGTGAACAGGGTTTGATTCCCAGTGGGGTCGCTCGCGGACTTTCGTAGGAATCGTTGTGGACGATGCCGCTGGTCGGCGGGTTTTCTCGGGGATCTTCCATACTCACCTCGCTTCACCCTCATCGGCTTTCAAGACCTCGATGTTAAGAGCTGCTCAAAACTCCCCACTCAACTCCCGAGTACATAAAAGGTTGTGGAGATTTTGTTGCCAAATGAATCCATGAAAATTCTGGGTCTCTACGAATAACACTTGCGACCTGCTAAGTCGTATTATGAACAAATGGAGTGATTTCACAGTTTTTGGCTCATTTGTGTAGTTTGTAAGTATTGAGTGGTGAATCATGGCTAAGAGCTCACCGAGGCCAACGCGGTCGCTGGTGGCCTCGCGGTGTATCCAGAAGGAGACCCAGGAGAGCACGACGATGAGAGTGCAGGGAACGTACACCTGTATGAGGAAGTAGCCGGCATGTCGCTGCAGGTTGAAGTTCACTTGTAGCACGGAGAACTCTCCTGAAACACACGCTCCATGTGTACCACACGTCACAGTGCCTATACTCAACACAGCACCTCCATATGTACCACACATCACAGTGCCTATACTCAACACAACACCTCCATATGTACCACACGTCACAGTGCCTATACTCAACACAGCACCTCCATATGTACCACACATCACAGTGCCACTACACAACACAGCACCTCCATATGTACCACACATCACAGTGCCTCTACACAACACAACACCTCCATGTGTACCACACGTCACAGTGCCTCTACACAACACAGCACCTCTGCAGCAAAGTTTATAATTACATAGCAGCAAAGGAACTTCACCAGTAGTGACGCTCGATTTCAACGAAAATATTTCACGACCAGTTGTATTACATAACACTTTAGCTCAGGTCTTAGCTGTCTGCTCGCGAATCACAGACGCGCACTACAGGAGCAACCTAATCGTGATTGGCCAGCCACGGAAGAAAATGTTTTCTCACAAAGGAACGCGACCAATAAGCAATAGAAAACTTATGATATACCCGTAGGGTGTTGAACGTTAAACATGCGCGGAAATCTTTCCGCGAAATTCGGGTCTCCCTACACATCACATTATTATATTATTTTATTTCAGTTATATTGGAGGAGCAATGTGCCCTGCACGAGGAACATATAGTGGCATTCTGTAGGAATTACGTGTATATTTGCATATGCATTCACAATTTTGTTGGTAAACATTTATACATAACGAAATTTANTTCTGTAGGAATTACGTGTATATTTGCATATGCATTCACAATTTTGTTGGTAAACATTTATACATAACGAAATTTAAATTATTACCAATAATTACACTCTTAATCTGAATCGGTGATTTCAATTAGTAAAGTATTTATAGTAAATCTTTAGTTAATGAGCTGTTATCTACTGGAAAATCAGGAGAATGGACTGAGGTTTTACTACCAGGCCAGTGAGATTTACTGTGGTATAAATAACTGTGTAATCAGCAGGTATTAGTAACTAAAATGATCAGTAGAGTTTTACTGATACAAGTGGAGCAGTTTCAGCAGATCTGCAGTCAAATTGGCTGATTTGGAGAAGATATAACTGTTCCGATTTCAGACGCAGGGAAGTTATTTACACCGCGAGTCTGAATTATCTTCCCTGCGAGTAAACCGCGCTGCTTTCCTAGGTTCAGACTTCTGTAGCGGCCTACAAAGTCTTCAGTTCATTGGCAATGGAAGAGAAACTGACGCTGTGTCGGCTTAAAGTGCTATGCTCGAGTGTGGCACGTGCATACATTTCTATAAACATTTCTCAATTTACAAATAATAAACTAACCCGGATTTAGTTACATCGTTTCGCAAGTTTTACCAGTGTTTTACTAGGAAACAACGTGACTAGAGATGACGATTTACCGGGAGCATGTCGGACAGCATGCGAGGTTTCAACATGCCTTGCACATGTCTGCAACATGTTCGTTCCTCCCTGGCGGTAGTACATGTGAGCTTCTGTTTCCTTGATTGACTGGCGCAGTGAGACTCCTGTTGCCCTCGCACTGAATGTTCGTGATTCCCCTCCGAAAAGCGGCGAACGTGTCACCCAGATATAAAAGAGGTCTGGAGACTACCTTGGCACGAAACATTTTCCCGGGAAATCATCACATCTAAAAATAAGTTTAACAACATTTTTTATTAACGAAAAAACTTTTTTTTGTGTGATTACTAGACACCTTAAATATTCGCGATTTCAATGACCTGCAGTCTAGACTCTACAGTCTTATGTACAGATATGCTGATGTCAACTGCGCATTGGTTGTCTGCTATCGCAGTAGAAGACGACAATTGGACACCGTTCTCCAGGAGGTGTCAAACACCGCGTGGACCAATGGCTAAAGCTATATAAACGCACGTGTTTTGGATCCTAGCTTGTCCCAAATTGAATCCGCGAATTCTTCAGGTCTCTAGTGATTACCTAAACTGTGGATCCTTTTGTGTAAGAAAGAATATTTGGTTGGAACATGGTGAACTCGGCACTCGATCGAGTGATAAATGACCAGTAATGAAAGACTGGCGCGGTGTTGATAAATACGACAGCATTAGCATCAGAAAATGGGTGTAAAATACCTAAAAATTTAACCTTATTCGGGCCTTTACGCAATTGAGACAATAAATACCAATACAAAATGGTGTCTTTGCAGTGGTGGGTTTCAAGCTTAGCTTAATGCTGCTAGTAAGAGTGTGCCTGAAGGGGTGGCATTCAGCGTACTGCAAGATAGAGAGAGAGAGAGAGAGAGAGAAGAAGGCTGGTGGGCAGAGCCACACCCACCAAGTCGGAGAAGATCCGCGTGCATGGGAACGTGTGCGTCTCGTAGCGTGCACTGACCTTCTCGGCGGTGGAACGTGATGTTCCTCTGGGGGCTGCCCATCAGGTCGAACTGCGACAGCGCCAGGCCGTTCACGAAGTCCACACTGCTGTCCGTCTGCCACTGGTACACCAGCTCGCGACTAGTGTACGCGTCTGCAACACACAACTGTTGCACTCGCTCCGAGACGCACGTGCACTGCATCACCTGCAAGCCAAACTGCACAGTCCCCTGCGACGTCGCTGGAACATCTTTAACCTGGGGGAGTTTAACGGCGACACTCGGAACAAACACACTACACACCACAATTACAAAAAGAAAAATACTGCAGGAAGATAATTTAATGGGTCGCAGGGAAACAGTATTCTCAGTAAAATTTTCTAATGATAATAATTAAAATNCTGGACAGTCTTCAGTGCTGACGAGAAGTTCTCAGCTGAACTACTCGGTCAATTGTGAAATGCAAACCAGTGCGGCTAGTTCTTCTTACAACTACCACACAAAGTGTAATAAGTTTTTCATTTGCATACCCCAGATTCCTTTAACACATTCGAAAACAGGTTTGATCTTGAACGTCAGTTGCAAGATCGGACGTGCAGCACTGCTCCCGGAAGTTCTTATCAGTAGGAGCGGATGTACATCCTTTGATAATTTAACCTTGCTCTTATGGGCCCCCCAGTTGCGGCTAGCGCCTAGTCCTACTGCGCGCTGCCGCGGAGCGCTTCAGTAGCANATGGGCCCCCCAGTTGCGGCTAGCGCCTAGTCCTACTGCGCGCTGCCGCGGAGCGCTTCAGTAGCACGCCAGCCTTGTTCTGGAGCAGTGCGTTTCCAAAGTGTTGTGAATCCCAATTAACATTCACAGAGCCATGGGGCGAGCACGTTGTACAGATTCTCCACACGCATTAGAATTTTAAAGTTGAATCCCAGCCACCCAGCCGTCCCTGGACTTGTCCTCGGTAGAGATGGCCAAGGATAGGAGGTGCCTGGCCTTGGGCGAGAACACTTGAGTTGCATTAGGACCACACATAGGGTTCTCGGAGTCCCTCTCCCCCGCAACGTTTCACCTTCCCAGTAGGCGACGATAGAGAGCGGAAGCCATGGCAGACCTCGGGGATGCCATGGACGTCCAACAGTAGTCTTCAAAGAATCCAGCCGACTAGCGGACAATCCCAGCCGCAGAGCTGAAGAAGCGCGGCTGAATGCATCACTTGCAGACGCACCCACGCCCCTTCGGGGCCCGAAACCACCCCAGCCACCCCTCAGGGCACACCAACAGCGCCACGAAATGGCGCCGCACAGCCACCAACCGCAAAGAAGGTACAGACGAAGCGCTTCAGAGTATAAGCTACAAAGACAAGCACCCACTCCCGCCGTGAAACGAGCACTGGATGCACACATGACGCTGTCACGGAGTGCCGTCAGCCGTGGAGCTGACAGCATTCGCGTGCACACCGGCACAGTCCAGGACTATTCCACACCGTGGTACGAGCAGTCAGGCAGTTGGACTGCGAGCACGGCCTGCTTAGACAAGCTGGTGTTTTGTCGTGTCCATGCGGACACCTCAACGCAATTTCTCTAGGAGGAATTCGCGGCTGCAGGAACGCCAGACCTAAGACGTATGGAGGCTTGTCACGAGTCGCAACCCATTCTCCAACCATCTTAGCTACTAACGTGCACGCCGGAGGGCTCGCAGAACTGCGATAGTGACCTTAAGGCGCACGTCTACCTGGAACTTTTTCCCACGTTTAGGCCGAGAAGCGCGGGAGCGATAAGGGCGACACTGCCACGCGCATCAAGTACGCCATCGCCGCTAAGCGCAAGGCTCTGAACTGGCGTGCAGTGTTCTCGTCGTGCTGCGTGTACCTATGGGACTTTCAGCGGTGACCATATTATTTTATTAGTGGGAAGTCTTTAGGAAGGTTCAGTGCAGGCCCCTATAGTAGTTTTGTATGTATCTGATGCGTGCATTTTGAGCTACAGCGCCTTGGAAAGGCCGTTTTTTAGCGGTTTTGGAGTACTCTGAATTGATGTTTCTAACGTAAGTGATATTTTGAAAGTACTTAACAGCTCTCGTCTGAAGTGTGTGTTCTTTTCGTAGATCAGCACGTTGGACGCACGCTTAATAGTTTCGTTGAAAAACGTGTATTTCGAACAATTTGCAACGCAGTTCAAGTGCCAGGTAGACGGGCGCCTTAACAAACGAGTTTTTGGATTCTAGCTCGACCCAAAATGAATCCGCGAATCCTTCAGGTCTCTATGTATTGCCGTACTCTGGGAAGGAAAAGCAATGTAACATTTTAAATGCTAGGGTACACACGCTACAATATAAACCACCAACATATGGGAGGTACGCTGCACCTCTGTACCTCTTATTGCTGCGCCAATGGTTCTCNGATTCTAGCTCGACCCAAAATGAATCCGCGAATCCTTCAGGTCTCTATGTATTGCCGTACTCTGGGAAGGAAAAGTAATGTAACATTTTAAATGCTAGGGTACACGCGCTACAATATAAACCACCAACATATGGGAGGTACGCTGCACCTCTGTACCTCTTATTGCTGCGCCAATGGTTCTCTACACACGCCATCCTAAGTGCGTGGACATCGACTGTGTCTCAGTGAGTAGTCAGTGAAACAAATGCAAGCATGATGATATAGAATCTGTCGATCTCCGGGCGGTTTCAAGTGAAAAGACTTAAACCACCTGCATTCTTTATGTTTAATGAGTAGAGACCGGAAAAAAATCGCGAGTTCGGTGACCTGCAGGCTAGACTCTACAGTCTTATGTACAAACATGCCGACATCAACTGCACATTGGTTGCTGGCTGTCACAGTGGAAGGCGACGATTGGACCAGCATTCTCCAGGAAGTGTCAAATACGGCGTGGGCCAATGGATTAAGTTATATAAACGCATGTGTTTTGAATTCTAGCTTGTCCTAAAATGAATCCGCGAATTCTTCAGATCTCTATTAATGAGCTTAACTTTTAATACCAAAGTTAAAACTGCTAAATCATATTTTAAACTTTGTATTTAAAGAGTTAAAAAGTTTTCTTTTGTAAATAAATTTCTCTTGACTAAAGATTTAACCATGAATTGAACATCAGATACCACATGTATCAACTACTATTTATTATTTGACAGGGTGAAATGGTGAATACGTAGTGATGAAAAACAGAAAGTAGCGTGGGATCCCGTTCTCGTTTCCTTGCAGCTTTGTCATCGACTCTCAGTCAACCAGGGCGCGTGTAAGAGTCCGGGATACAAGCGAAAAAGTAACAGGATTGGTCATGATTTTGAATTTTTCGTTGTTCTCAAGTGAACGCGTGGAATAATTGCATCCCTGCAGTGATGACAATGTACACGTAAATTGCGTAGATCATTTTTATTGCCAAGCTTGATGTCAAACTATTTTAATCCATTCAGTGTTCACGATCGAGGACGTGTTGCACATGAATGGTGCTTATGGCCAGTACTGCTCACAGCTAAGCATCAGTGCTGAGTAGTCATTGTAGCCAGTCTGATTTGTGAAATTTTCTACGCCTCTTTGACACGAATGGTTAGTGCCAACATCGTCGAGCACACGGCACATTCTTCACTGGTTGTAGGAAAAATTTCCAAACACAAGTACAGTGCACGTCAAAAAATTACGTGATTGCAACACTTTAACTCGGAAGTTAAATATTGTGACCGAGCAGGTTAACTTTAACACATGTGTGTCAGTGTACGTCAGTTTATTAAACAGGCCTGTAGGACAGTGAGTCAGTGACAAGAAGACGGAAACACAGTGAGTGAACCGTGTGCGACCCGACCAGAGGAGAAAGAGACCAATAAGCAAGTGGATTTTAGTGCGAGCCTCAGTGACGACACAGAGTACTTAAGTATACCGAGGTTATACAGCTGATTATTCCACCGACTTCTGCTGCACACGCCAGTAAAATGAAGTAACTGACAAACAATATGTCGGAAAGCCGTTCACCAATCAGCGCCTGGCAACTTAATCGCCAGCCGGCAGTCTAACCAACAGGGAACCTTTCATAGCACGCGGTAGCCAATCAGACTCAACGCTTGTTCCCAGAGCACCGCGCAGCCAATCAGTGAATGGGTACGCTCACACCAAAAGAACCACCACGCCATTTAGGCCCTACGTGATTATTTCCTCTGTGCTGACGACGTCGGAGAGAGCTAAAGGCGCACGACAGTATCATATTGGGGACTGTGTCTGGTTAACTGTTGTGTTATCTGGAGGTGCCGGCGGCGATTAAGTGCATCTTAATCCCTTTCTGTCGGTGACTTCAATGGAGGCCAGGCTCTGTTATAAGCTAAATCAATGGCGTGACATGGTACAGAACAAACACAAATCACAGAGGCATACTCAGCACTGTGTACTCTAGCTTGCTGCCAGGCGGGTTGTAGAAATGTCGATGTCTGTTGTGTAGTTGTACTCACAGCTGCCGAGGAGGAGCGGACACGACTGCCGGTCCATGGGGAAGTTGCGCAACTCCATGGGACACTTTGCCTTGATGGTCAGCCTGCAACAGACCAGTCCATGCTCACTTCACTGCCCTACACATACTCTTACACAATAATTTTTGTTCGTTTCACAGAGAACTCCTTGACAAATAGTTGCGAAACAGTTTTTTGTGACACTTCAAATAAATTGTTGTATATTTACGACACAAATATATTAAATTATAGGCTGTTCAGGGTAAAGAGAGCACTTTGGAGGCCCTAGTTAGGTTTTTTATTTCAGTCATTTTTTATGCTTTAACTACTTTTTAAAACAAATATTTCCATTTAAGTAATAAACACAGTATTTATAATCCACCGCACTCGGAAGTTAACGTTAAAGGCTAAAATAAAATATACTTATTGAATATTATTCCAAATGAGAGTGCTTTTAAAAGTGCTTATTTTACCGTGAATCCTTACTGATATAAATGCGAAAGCCTGTGTGTGTGTGTGTGTGTACGTTTGTTACCACTCAGCTCCATAACGGCTGAGTGGATTTTGATGAAATTTGGTATGTAGGTACTTTAGGTCCTGGAATAGGACATATGATACTTTTAATCCTGAAAAAGTCTACGGTTACTGTGGAATAACAACAAAAAGTAATTCTGCAACGATTGGGAACGTGACCGAAAAAACTTGCAAAACTGGCTAGAACGTGGACAAGACCAATCAGCAAGACCAACCAACCATACCACCCATTTATACCAACAGACAATGACAACCATTCACGAAAAAGTCACTTAACACGAATATCGTTAACCTCTTCACACAAAAGTTTAGCAAAATTTCGAAAATCTCCACAAAACTTTGCAAATGTTCGCGAAACTCATCATCCACAGCGAACCACACCAAAGTTAAATAACAACTGACCAGACTGACTGGGCATACCACCTGGGCAAGACCAACCGTACAAACCATCCATAAGAGTCAACTATACAGGCCAAACATACGAACCGACCATCCCAATGAACAATAAGTAGGGGCAGTGATATTTCGCGAAAAGATTTCGAGACAAGATACAGTCCAAAGCACAGTAGGGTCGTCCAGCTTCTTTGATTGGCTAAAAAAATGTTCTGGCCCGTGTTAACCGTTTGCGCACGAATCACGGAGGTTCAGTGTCGGAGTTACTTAGCCCTGAGTGGCTCGATTTTTACACGAAGTCACTGGCCCTAACAATAAGAACTGTCCACGCCAGCCAGCCGTTCGGTCTGATCATGGCTCATGCGAACGGACCATAGAGACCAACCGTACCAGCAGACCACATGAACCAGCCAGCTACGAAAAGCGTCTCGGAGCATGTCGCGAGCCATGCCGTGAATCAATATGCAACGAGGGCCAGTCGGTGGAGGAGTGAGTGCATTCTCCTCCACAGGAAACTATGAATCCTCGTGGGTCAAGATGGAGGTGACTTCGTCGGAGGGAGTCAACCTTTAGTGAGTAATCATACGAGGGAAGCCAACTGATTGGTAGGGGTGGAGTGGAATCGACTAAACGTTTCATCTTTAGTGAGAAAATGGAGCGGAGGAAACTAACTGCAGTTAGAGGAAGGGGTTGTGTATCGGTATACGGGGTGAGGGGTTGGTGAGAGGTTGGGGAGTCGGACAGTGAAGGGGGAGGAGAGTCGTGTAGTGGTTTGATGGCGAGAGTTGATTGTGAGGGGGTGGAGCGATGCGAGGTGTGGTGGGGGTGCTGGTTGAGGGGGAGGAGAGAGGGTATATGTGTTATGTAAGGCCAATAATTCGCTGGGAGGCATCGGCTGATTGATCAGCTCTATTGGCAATGTTTAAATGACACAGGAGTTCTAAAGAAACCGATTAATCAGTCGCCTGCTGAACGTCATATCAGGGAGCGACTGTGCCCTACCATATTTACGAAAATATGACTCTTTGGGGGGCACACACATCCAACTTAGTTTCTCACATTAGTTAAAAAAAATTCTCCCCATTAAATTTTTTTTAACAATGTTTGCAATTTTTTATTTTATTTTTGAAGTTAAATGTTTTTGGCGTCAAGGTTAAGGTCGCCCATGCACGACATGGAAGTCGGAGACAGCAATGCAATTTTTTTCCCCTCTGTTCTTAGATTTTGTTCGATTTTCTGCGACTTTTCTCGATTTTTCGTGTTTCATGTTACAAATGGTCACCCACATCCAACATAATAGTAGAGATCGTAATGTAACATGTTACTAAATTTTTACAAGGTTCTTTCGATTTTACATATTTATTTTTTCGATTTTTTTAATTTCAAGGTTAAGATCGCCGACATACAAAATTGTGGTCAAAGTGAGAAATATAATTTTCCCCTCGATATTAGAATTTTTTTCAATTTTTTCAATTTTTCGAGTTTAAGGTCTCTGAGATCAAGGTCAAGGTGGTCCAAATACAACATGCATTCGGGGTCAGTAATGCAAACAAACATGATCGCCGAAGACTGTCGAGGGGATGCCGCACGACCGCACACTTGGGGTCATCAAAGATGGAGGACTACTACCTGGCTCCACCATCACCCACCATTGTCCTTGGATCTGCATATTTATACTACTCACACTAGAAGGGAACAGTGACGGAATTTTAAGTTTATATTCT
>NQII01002384.1:0-75822 GCA_002778355.1 Clitarchus hookeri
ACGTCCTCCCCCACCATGCACCACAAAAAAAATACGTCTCTGCCCTCCCAACAATTGTTACATCCTCCTCCACCATGCAGGGCGCAATATGGCTCTGCCCTCCCAACACTTATTACGTCCTCCCCCACCATACACCACACAATACGTCTCTGATCTCCCAACAATTATTATGTCCTCCCCAGCATGCAGAGCGCAACACGTCTCTGCCCCCCAACACTTATAACGTCTTCCTCCACCATGCAGCGAACAATACGTCTCTGCCTCCCAACACTTATTACGTCCTCCGCCACCATGCAGAGCGCAGTACTTATCTGCCCTCCCAACATTTATTACGTCCTCCCCCACCATGCAGCACACAATACATCTCTGTTCTCCCAACATTTATTACGTCCTCCTCCACCACACAGCGCGCAAATAGTATCTGCACTCCCAACAATTATTACGTCCTTCTCCACCATGCAGCACACAATACGTCTCTGTTTTTCCCAACATTTATTACGTCCTCCACCACCACACAGCGCGCAATACGTCTCTGCACTCCCAACACTTATTACGTCCTCCCCCACTTAGAAGCACACACTACGTCCCTGCCCTTCCAACCATTGTTCCTTCCTCCCCCACCATGCAGCGCACCATACACCCTGCTCTTCTTATCCTATTATTACGTCCTCTTCCACCATGTGGCATGCCATACATACCTGCTCACCCAACCATAATTACGTCCTCCCCCACCAAGCAGAGTGTAATACGTCTCTGCCCTCCTAACACATATTACGTCCTCCTCCACCATGCAGCGCATAACACGTCTCTGCCCACCCAACACTTATAACATCCTCCTCTAACATGATGCACACAATACATCTCTGCCATCCCAACAATAATTATGTCCTCCCTAGCATGCAGAGAGCAATACGTCCCTGCCCTCCCAACACATATAATGTCCTCCTCCACCATGCAGCGCGCACAAGGTCACTGCCCTCCCAAAACTTATAACGTCCTCCCACACGATGCAGCAATGAATACGCCTCTGACCTCCCAACAATTATTACGTCATTTCCCACAATGCAGCACACAATACGTCTATGCCCTCCCAACAATTATTATGACCTCTCCAGCATGCAGAGCTAACATTTATCAGCCCTCCAACAATTATTATGTCCTCCCCAGCATGCAGAGAGCAATTCGTCCCTACACTCCCAACACTTATTACATCCTCCCCCACCATGCAGCACATAATACGTCTCTGCCCGCCCAACAGTTTCTATGTCCACCTTATAAATGCAGAGTGCAATACGTCTCTGCTCTCCCTACACTTGTAACATCCTCCCCCATACTGCAGCACACAATACGCCTCTGCCCTCCCAACACATGTTACATACTCCTCCACCATACAGCGCGCAATACGGATCTGCCCTCCCAAATCTTATTACGTCCTCCCCCACCATGCACCACAAAAAAAATNACCATACAGCGCGCAATACGGATCTGCCCTCCCAAATCTTATTACGTCCTCCCCCACCATGCAGCACAAAAAAAAAAAAAAACGTCTCTGCCCTCTCAACAATTGTTACATCCTCCTCCACCATGCAGTGCGCAATATGGCTCTGCCCTCCCAACACTTATTACGTCCTCCCCCACCATGCAGCGCGCAACACGTCCCTTCCCTCCCAACACTTATTTCCTCCTCCTACACCATGCAGTGCGCAACACGTCCCTGCCCTCTCAACACTTATTAGGTTCTCCCCCACCATACACCACACAATACATCTCTGCTCTCCCAACAATTATTATGTCCTCCCCAGCATGCAGAACGCAACACGTCTCTGCCCCCCAACACTTACAACGTCTTCCTCCACCATGCAGCATGCAATATGTATCTGCCCTCCCAACCCTTATTACGTCCTCCCCCACCTTGCAGCGAACAATACGTCTCTGCCTCCCAACACTTATTACGTCCTCCGCCACCATGCAGAGCGCAATACTTATCTGCCCTCCCAACATTTATTACGTCCTCCCCCACCATGCAGCACACAATACATCTCTGTTCTCCCAACATTTATTACGTCCTCCTCCACCACACAGCGCGCAAATAGTATCTGCACTCCCAACAATTATTACGTCCTTCTCCACCATGCAGCACACAATACGTCTCTGTTTTTCCCAACATTTATTACGTCCTCCACCACCACACAGCGCGCAATACGTCTCTGCACTCCCAACACTTATTACGTCCTCCCCCACTTAGAAGCACACACTACGTCCCTGCCCTTCCAACCATTGTTCCTTCCTCCCCCACCATGCAGCGCACCATACACCCTGCTCTTCTTATCCTATTATTACGTCCTCTTCCACCATGTGGCATGCCATACATATCTGCTCACCCAACCGTAATTACGTCCTCCCCCACCAAGCAGAGTGTAATACGTCTCTGCCCTCCTAACACATATTACGTCCTCCTCCACCATGCAGCGCATAACACGTCTCTGCCCACCCAACACTTATAACATCCTCCTCTAACATGATGCACACAATACATCTCTGCCATCCCAACAATAATTATGTCCTCCCTAGCATGCAGAGAGCAATACGTCCCTGCCCTCCCAACACATATAATGTCCTCCTCCACCATGCAGCGCGCACAAGGTCACTGCCCTCCCAAAACTTATAACGTCCTCCCACACGATGCAGCAATGAATACGCCTCTGACCTCCCAACAATTATTACGTCATTTCCCACAATGCAGCACACAATACGTCTATGCCCTCCCAACAATTATTATGACCTCTCCAGCATGCAGAGCTAACATTTATCAGCCCTCCAACAATTATTATGTCCTCCCCAGCATGCAGAGAGCAATTCGTCCCTACACTCCCAACACTTATTACATCCTCCCCCACCATGCAGCACATAATACGTCTCTGCCCGCCCAACAGTTTCTATGTCCACCTTATAAATGCAGAGTGCAATACGTCTCTGCTCTCCCTACACTTGTAACATCCTCCCCCATACTGCAGCACACAATACGCCTCTGCCCTCCCAACACATGTTACATACTCCTCCACCATACAGCGCGCAATACGGATCTGCCCTCCCAAATCTTATTACGTCCTCCCCCACCATGCAGCACAAAAAAAATACGTCTCTGCCCTCCCAACAATTGTTACATCCTCCTCCACCATGCAGGGCGCAATATGGCTCTGCCCTCCCAACACTTATTACGTCCTCCCCCACCATACACCACACAATACGTCTCTGATCTCCCAACAATTATTATGTCCTCCCCAGCATGCAGAGCGCAACACGTCTCTGCCCCCCAACACTTATAACGTCTTCCTCCACCATGCAGCGAACAATACGTCTCTGCCTCCCAACACTTATTACGTCCTCCGCCACCATGCAGAGCGCAGTACTTATCTGCCCTCCCAACATTTATTACGTCCTCCCCCACCATGCAGCACACAATACATCTCTGTTCTCCCAACATTTATTACGTCCTCCTCCACCACACAGCGCGCAAATAGTATCTGCACTCCCAACAATTATTACGTCCTTCTCCACCATGCAGCACACAATACGTCTCTGTTTTTCCCAACATTTATTACGTCCTCCACCACCACACAGCGCGCAATACGTCTCTGCACTCCCAACACTTATTACGTCCTCCCCCACTTAGAAGCACACACTACGTCCCTGCCCTTCCAACCATTGTTCCTTCCTCCCCCACCATGCAGCGCACCATACACCCTGCTCTTCTTATCCTATTATTACGTCCTCTTCCACCATGTGGCATGCCATACATATCTGCTCACCCAACCGTAATTACGTCCTCCCCCACCAAGCAGAGTGTAATACGTCTCTGCCCTCCTAACACATATTACGTCCTCCTCCACCATGCAGCGCATAACACGTCTCTGCCCACCCAACACTTATAACATCCTCCTCTAACATGATGCACACAATACATCTCTGCCATCCCAACAATAATTATGTCCTCCCTAGCATGCAGAGAGCAATACGTCCCTGCCCTCCCAACACATATAATGTCCTCCTCCACCATGCAGCGCGCACAAGGTCACTGCCCTCCCAAAACTTATAACGTCCTCCCACACGATGCAGCAATGAATACGCCTCTGACCTCCCAACAATTATTACGTCATTTCCCACAATGCAGCACACAATACGTCTATGCCCTCCCAACAATTATTATGACCTCTCCAGCATGCAGAGCTAACATTTATCAGCCCTCCAACAATTATTATGTCCTCCCCAGCATGCAGAGAGCAATTCGTCCCTACACTCCCAACACTTATTACATCCTCCCCCACCATGCAGCACATAATACGTCTCTGCCCGCCCAACAGTTTCTATGTCCACCTTATAAATGCAGAGTGCAATACGTCTCTGCTCTCCCTACACTTGTAACATCCTCCCCCATACTGCAGCACACAATACGCCTCTGCCCTCCCAACACATGTTACATACTCCTCCACCATACAGCGCGCAATACGGATCTGCCCTCCCAAATCTTATTACGTCCTCCCCCACCATGCAGCACAAAAAAAATACGTCTCTGCCCTCCCAACAATTGTTACATCCTCCTCCACCATGCAGGGCGCAATATGGCTCTGCCCTCCCAACACTTATTACGTCCTCCCCCACCATACACCACACAATACGTCTCTGATCTCCCAACAATTATTATGTCCTCCCCAGCATGCAGAGCGCAACACGTCTCTGCCCCCCAACACTTATAACGTCTTCCTCCACCATGCAGCGAACAATACGTCTCTGCCTCCCAACACTTATTACGTCCTCCGCCACCATGCAGAGCGCAGTACTTATCNGCATCACCCATCCTTTCCGGAAACCGGTAAGTAAGTTCGTCTCGGTTACCATAGCCTAGTACTGCCACGCCACCTAAGTGACCAACCTACACTCCCCCCACCGGGTTGACCGTACGATCCTCCCCCCTATGTCCTCCCCAGCATGCAGAGCGCAATTCCTCCCTACACTCCCAACACTTATTACATCCTCCCCCACCATGCAGCACACAATAAGTCTCTGCCCGCCCAACAGTTTCTATGTCCTTCTCCACCATGTACAGCGCAATACGTCTCTGCACTCCCTACACTTATTACGTCCTTCCCCATACTATAGCACACAAAATGCCTCTGCCCTCCTAACAATTGTTACATCCTCCTCCACCATACAGCGCGCAATACGGCTCTGCCCTCCCAAAACTTATTACATCCTCCCCGACCATGCAGCACAAAAAAAATACGTCTCTGCCCTCCCAACAATTGTTACATCCTCCTCCACCATGCAGCGTGCAATATGGCTCTGCCCTCCCAACACTTATTACGTCCTCCCCCACCATGCAGCGCACAACACGTCCCTTCCCTCCCAACACTTATTTCCTCCTTTTACACCATTCAGTGCACAACACGTCCCTGCCCTCCCAACACTTATTAGGTCCTCCCCCACCATACACCACACAATACGTCTCTGCTCTCCCAACAATTATTCTGTCCTCCCCAGCATGCAGAACACAACACGTCTCTGCCCCCCAACACTTATAACGTCTTCCTCCACCATGCAGCATGCAATACGTATCTGCCCTCCCAACCCTTATTACATCCTCCCCCACCTTGCAGCGAACAATACGTCTCTGCCTCCCAACACTTATTACGTCCTCCGCCACCATGCAGAGCGCAGTACTTATCTGCCCTCCCAACATTTATTACGTCCTCCCCCACCATGCAGCACACAATACATCTCTGTTCTCCCAACATTTATTACGTCCTCCTCCACCACACAGCGCGCAAATAGTATCTGCACTCCCAACAATTATTACGTCCTTCTCCACCATGCAGCACACAATACGTCTCTGTTTTTCCCAACATTTATTACGTCCTCCACCACCACACAGCGCGCAATACGTCTCTGCACTCCCAACACTTATTACGTCCTCCCCCACTTAGAAGCACACACTACGTCCCTGCCCTTCCAACCATTGTTCCTTCCTCCCCCACCATGCAGCGCACCATACACCCTGCTCTTCTTATCCTATTATTACGTCCTCTTCCACCATGTGGCATGCCGTACGTCCCTGCTCACCCAACAGTAATTACGTCCTCCTCCACCAAGCAGAGTGCAATACGTCTCTGCTCTTCCAACAATTATTATGTCCTCCCCAGTATGCAGAGCGCAACAAGTCCCTGCCCTGCCAACACTTATTATGTCCTCCTCCACCATGCAGCGTGCAATAAGTCTATGTTCTCCCAACACTTATTACGTCTCTCCCACCATGCAGCACGCAACTCGTCCCTGCCCTCTCAACACTTATTACGTCCTCTCCCACCATGCAGCGCGTAATACGTCTCTGCCCTCCAAACACCTTTTACAACCTCCCCCACCTTGCAGCACAAAATACTTCTCTGCCCTCCCAATATTTATTACGTCCTCCCTTACCATGCAGCACGCAATACGTCTCTGCCCTTTAAACACTTATTACGTCCACCCCCACCTTGCAGCACACAATACGTCTCTGCCCGCCCAACACTAATTGCGTCCTCACCCACCATGCATCCAGCAACATGTCCCGGCCTTCTTAACACATATTATGTCCTCTTCCACCATGCAGCGTGCTTTACGTCTCTGCCTCCCAACACTTATTACGTCCTCCGCCACCATGCAGAGCGCAGTACGTCTCTGCCCTACAAACACTTATTACGTCCTCCCCCACCATGCAGCACACAATACGTGTCTGCCCACCCAACACTTATTACATAATTTCCCACCATGCAGCGCGCAACACGTCCTTGCCCTCCCAACACTTATTACGTCCTTCTCCCTACCATGCAGTGCGCAATACGTCACTGCTCTTCGATTGTGCTGCACAAATTGATTTTTAGTTGTTTGTTGTGTTTTGTATTATGCAGAAAGGATGCAGTCTTGAAATTAGAAGCGTTTGCTAAAAATACCATTTAATTTTTCGCACATGGGATATGCAAAAATGTGTATGTTTATAGATTCTGCAATGGTAATTTGCCTGCTGCTGCTGAAGATACTATTGCTGCTTCCTTACACGTCTAGTTTCAGATCATAGAATCTTTTACACAGAGTACATCACATTACATGCAATTTGTAGGCTCTGTAGTGCTTATTTGGCACCAGAACAAGGCTGTCTACATGACGTACAGCATATCTAGAACATTCTTGACATGGTTCAGCATAATGCCACAATTAGCATGTGAAGACCAAGGAGGTTATATACTGTTAAATACATACAACCTCCTTGACGTAGACTCTCTGCACGCATCTGGGTTTCACGAACACGTGAATTAAGAATACAGCATGGCAAAGGCTCGTATCCTTTTCATTGCCAGTCGGTACAACATCTTCACATAGGGGACAATGCTATACGCCTTGAATTCTATAACTGGTTGGCTGGCATTCTAGAAGTGCTTCATACATTGCTATTTATTTAAAACGCCACATTTTCCTGGGATGGGGCCAAAATACGCGTAACAGTGGGTTCTCTATCAATGTGTGGTGCTGTATGATTAATGGCACATTAATCGGTCTCTTTATTATACGTAAACGAATGACAAAACATAGTTATTTGCAATTTTTACAACGTACATTACAAGAACAATTAGAGGACATTCCTCTATCAGTTCAGATGGCTATGTACTTTCAACATGACGGGGCTCCCCAGACTTGTGAAGCAATATCTCTACCGATTGTTCGCTAATCGGTGGATTGGTTGTGGTTTTTGTTCGTTGTTGTCCCATTGACTGGACACCCAGTATCTTTATAAGGTTGGCTTTATTTATTACACATTTTTATTGGCAATATCATCAGACGTTGCAATAGTATATACAAAGGATATGTATATAAACCACAAAAACAATATATATGTAAAAACCATTGTTTTAAAATGTATAAAGTATTTTCAATGTAAAACCTTATAGTAAATATAAAAAACACTTTATTTTCACTAGATTTTATGCCTTTAAATCAACTGTTTTATAACATTTTGTTTACAAATATATTTTTTATCAAAATCTATTAATTTCACCATCATAGAGTTGTATTATTGTATTTGCCGAAATAAGAGCCTAAAATTAACACTATACGTATATATATATATATATATATATATATATAGTGTTATTTTTAGGCTCTTATATGTATATAGTGTTAATTTTAGGCTCTTATTTGATTATATGGTGCAGGCATATATCACTATTTTGTTTCACAAAAAGTTAGCGAATTTTAAATCGAAAAAGATTGGCTTTATAAACTACTATGATAGTTACCAGAAATAAAATATTGTCAACAAGTATAACTCCATCAAAAATATTAAGTAGTAAAAAATCTATTTTTAATTATATGTTTTGGGAATTTGTCTGTGAGAATTTCTATAGCACTTAACAGTTTGCTATCTAATCACCATCCAAGACATTTTATTGGTCACACAACAGGCTTCCGCACTTTTGCGTACGGCTAAAGCGAAAGTATAAAATTTAAACTTTTGATAAGACGTGCAGGTGTATGACTTATTTCTGTATCCGTGTACATTGTTTCCAATTGGAAGACATTTTGGAAGTTATAGCAATGGTCACTTCTGGTGAACGCGAATTGGTACATTTCTTTAACATGCATTCATTGCTCAAATTAAAGTATTTCGGATAGTTTCTTCCTTTATGTCCTGAAAGCTACAATTCTTCGATGACAGAAATATATTTTTTCTATAGACAGTATAAAAACCTTATGGCGTTGACTGCGTTAAAATGTGTCTAAAGATCAACATTTTTTACACAACCTGCTGTATTGGTTTGCAATCAGTTTTCTTTACAAAAATAAATCTCGTATTAGGGAACTCCTACGAAATTCCTCTTGCAAGATATTTTATGAATTACAAACATTGTTTTTAATCTCTTTGAGAGTGTCAAAATGTAAATTGTACACGCTCTATTCAAAAATATAGTGGTTGAATATTTGTGAATCTTGTATTGGAAATTGCACTGCAATTGACCAAAAACTTCCCACCAATCAAATTACTGGATTACTGATTCAAGTTCCATAGTTGCATGCAGAAAAACGAAAACACTATTTGCCAGCACAATGCTTCCACTTATAAGCGACGGAGGAGTCCATGTGAGTGCCATGTCGCCCTTACCGTCTCCTGGTTCTATTGCTCAACTATTATACAGATACAGGTACTTGCCACAGTGTGGAGACATCAATATTGCCGTCAGGGGTGTTTGTTTTAAAAGGGAAGACGTGTGACAGCACGTACATGAACTAAAAAAAACTCAAAACAAAATTTTTGTACGTTATTGAGAGACTGCACGTGGTAAAATAAAATATCTACGGCCTAAATGTACTTCGGTATAGTTTGTGCTATATAATATTTCTTTAAGTTGTCTTATCATCCTTTCGTTGCTCCGGAAAATCTTGTTTTTACATACAGAGAAGATATTATTTTCACTTTTGCTTTTTGTTCAGTCGTGTGAAACTTGAAATATCTGGAATTACAATTGCGTTTATCGTCTTATTTACGTATTATCATTTATAATTATTAAAAAACAAACGAAGCGTATGAGTAAAAAATTTTTGTACTGATACACAACCTTCTTACACACTACAAAAGACAGCGAAAATGGCGATATTAATACGTAATACATTTGCTTCAGGAAGTAATTAATATATAACAAACTGGCACTTAAATGGGAAAAATACGGCTGATGTTTTAGATTTCATTTTATATTGCAGGCAAAGCATCTGCTAAAAAGCAATAAACAGGTTTCATACACAGATNCGATTGTGCTGCACAAATTGATTTTTAGTTGTTTGTTGTGTTTTGTATTATGCAGAAAGGATGCAGTCTTGAAATAAGAAGCGTTTGCTTAAAATACCATTCATTTATTCTCACATGGGATATGCAAAAATGTGTATGTTTATAGATTCTGCAATGATAATTTGCCTGCTGCTGCTGAAGATACAATTGCTGCTTCCTTACACGTCTAGTTTCAGAGCATAGAATCTTTTACACAGAGTGCATTACATTACATGGAATTTGTAGGCTCTGTAGTGCTTGTTTGGCACCACAACAAGGCTGTCTACATGACGTACAGCATATCTAGAACATTCTTGACATGGTTCAGCATAATCCCACAATTAGCACGTGAAGACCAAGGAGGTTATATACTGTTTACTACATACAACCTCCTTGACGTAGACTCTCTGCACGCATCTGGGTTTCACGAACACGTGAATTAAGAATACAGCATGGCAAAGGATCGTATCCGTTTCATTGCCAGTCGGTACAACATCTTCACATAGGGGACAATGCTATTCGCCTTGAATTCTATAACTGGTTGGCTGGCATTTCAGAAGTGCTTCATACATTGCTATTTATTTAAAACGCCACATTTTCCTGGGATGAGNATACATTGCTATTTATTTAAAACGCCACATTTTCCTGGGATGAGGCCAAAATACGCGTAACAGTGGGTTCTCTATCAATGTGTGGTGCTGTATGATTAATGGCACATTAATCGGTCTCGTTACTTTACGTAAACGAATGACAAGACATAGTTATTTTCAATTTTTACAACGTACATTACAGGAACAATTAGAAGACATTCCTCTATCAGTACAGATGGCTATGCACTTTCAACATGACGGGGCTTCTCTGCAATCTGCCAGACTTGTGAAGCAATATCTCTACCGATTGTTCCCTAATCGGTGGATTGGTCGTGGTTTTTGTTCGTTGTTGTCCCATTGACTGGACACCCAGTATCTTTATAAGGTTGGTTTTATTTATTACACATTTTAATTGGCAATATCATCACACGTTGCAATAGTATATACAAAGGATATGTATATAAACCACAAAAACAATATATATGTAAAAACCATTGTTTTAAAATTTATAAAGTTTTTCTAATGTAAAACCTTATAGTAAATATAAAAAACGCTTTATTTTCACTAGATGTTATGCCCTTAAATCATCTGTTTTAAAACATTTTGTTTACGAATATATTTTTTATTAAAATATATTAATTTTACCATCATAGAGTTATATATATATATATATTTATTTATATAGTGTTAATTTTAGGCTCTTATTTCGGCAAATTGGCTGATTATATGGTGCAGGCATATATTACTATTTTGTTTCATAAAAAGTTAGCGAATTTTAAATCGAAAAATATTGGCTTTACAAACTACTATGATAGTTACCAGCAATAAAATATTGTCAACAAGTTTAACTCCATCAAAAATATTAAGTAGTAAAAAATCTATTTTTAATTATGTTTTTTGGGAATTCGTCTGTGAGACTTTCTATAGCACTAAACAGTTTGCTATCTTATCACCATCCAAGAAAATTTATTGGTCACACAACAGGCTTCCGCACTTTTGTGTACGGCTAAAGCGAAAGGGTAAACTTTAAAAGTTTTAATAAGACGTGTAGGTGTATGACTTATTTCTGTATCCGTGTACATTGTTTCCAATTGGAAGACATTTTGGAAGTTATAGCAATGGTCACTTCTGGTGAACGCGAATTGGTACATTTCTTTAACATGCATTCATTGCTCAAATTAAAGTATTTCGGATAGTTTCTTCCTTTATGTCCTGAAAGCTACAATTCTTCGATGACAGAAATATATTTTTTCTATAGACAGTATAAAAACCTTATGGCGTTGACTGCGTTAAAATGTGTCTAAAGATCAACATTTTTAACACAACCTGCTATATTGGTTTGCAATCAGTTTTCTTTACAAAAATAAATCTCGTATTAGGGAACTCCTACGCAATTCCTCTTGCAAGATATTTTCCGAATTACAAACATTGTTTTTAATCTCTTTGAGAGTGTCAAAATGTAAATTGTACACGCTCTATTAAAAAATGTAGTGGTTGAATATTTGTGAAACTTGTATTGGAAGTTGCACTGCAATTGACCAAAAACTTCCCACCAATCAAATTACTGGATTACTGATTCAAGTTCCATAGTTGCATGCAGAAAAACGAAAACACTAGTTGCCAGCACAATGCTTCCATTTATAAGCGACGGAGTAGTCCATGTGAGTGCCATGCCGCCCTTACCGTCTCCTGGTTATATTTCTCAACTATTATACAGATATAGGTACTTGCCACAGTGTGAAGACATCAATATTGCTGTCAGGGGGTGTTTGTTTTGAGAAGGGAAGATATAATTTACCAACACATGTCAACCGTACTTGCATTCGACTTTGTGACGGCACGTACATGGACTAAAAAAAACTCTAAACAAAATTTATGTACGTTATTGAGAGACTGCACGTGGTAAAATAAAATATCTACGGCCTAAATGTACTTCGGTATAGTTTGTGCAATATAATATTTCTTTAAGTTGTCTTATCATCCTTACGTTGCTCCGGAAAATCTTGTTTTTACATACAGAGAAGATATTATTTTCACTTTTGCTTTTTGTTCAGTCGTGTGAAACTTGAAATATCTGGAATTACAATTGCGTTTATCGTCTTATTTACATATTATCATTTATAATTATTGAAAAACAAACGAAGCGTATGAGTAAAAAATTTTTGTACTGATACACAACCTTCTTACACACTACAAAAGACAGCGAAAATGGCGATATTAATACCTAATACATTTACTTCAGGAAGTAATTGATATACAACAAACTTGCACTTAAATGGGAAAAATACGACTGATGTTTTAGATTTCATTTTATATTGCAGGCAAAGCATCTGCTAAAAAGCAATAAACAGGTTTCATACACAGATNCTGATGTTTTAGATTTCATTTTATATTGCAGGCAAAGCATCTGCTAAAAAGCAATAAACAGGTTTCATACACAGATGCTAATTAGTTGGCGGAGAAAATAGAATAAAACGGGAATGCGTTCCAGAGAGACAAAGGAGAAATATAAGGAATGTATTAGCCTGATGATACTGAACGACCAAAACTCGCTAAGAAACAAAATAAAAACAAAACTTAATATAGCTTTATAGTGAATTAAATAGAGGCAATATATGGTCTTAAGAATCGCGATTAAACTGAGTGAAATGCATCTAGTGGGTACACAAGTTCGTAACGGAAATCGTAATAAATATATATCCATTATAAAATAATTATCACCATACTGGAAGAAGGGAAACAAAGGTTTTTGCGCAATATTCCTCTGAAATCATTTATTTAGGACAGATTTCGAGACTATTAAAATTAATTTAAAAAGTTCAGTACAACGAGACGAGCAGCAAGCCTGAGGAAAACNAGGACAGATTTCGAGACTATTAAAATTAATTTAAAAAGTTCAGTACAACGAGACGAGCAGCAAGCCTGAGGAAAACCCATTAATCATATTCCTAGCCCTCGCCCAGCTGTTCTGGCCGCTTCGAAGAACATCTGTTTCAGGCAATATTGAGCGAACACAGAGCTTCTCGCAAAACTGTACATAAAGATACATTAATTAAAAGGCGAATCGCATTCCAGCAGTTACTNGCGAACACAGAGCTTCTCGCAAAACTGTACATAAAGATACATTAATTAAAAGGCGAATCGCATTCCAGCAGTTACTTACTTCCTATGAGTCTCGTAAAAAAAGTTGTTTCAGTGCCGTGTAGCGAAAGTAATTGTTTAATTTCAGCGAAGGTCCAGCTTGGCAATGGCGATATTTGTTTGTTTACAGTTATCATGTTTATAAAAAATATTTGTGATCATTTGTCGCATACTGATGTCAGAAGTATACAGATTACGTCTTCAAAAGATATGAATTTCCAAATGTGCGGAATTTGATGCATAGGCTATGCTAACAATTTGATTAATGTTGTTTGAATATTATGGACATCTTTAATTAACCCTTCCAATTCAGTTAACTTGTATGGTTTTACATAAGGTAAGTGAATTTTCTTAGGTTTTCCCGAGTTTTGGACAACTACACCATTTATACTTCACAGTTTCGTTTTTCCGACTCATGAGTAAAGTGATCCGGCTAATGGCAATGCTAATTTAACACTAAGTTTCCCGCGAACAGCATATATAAATATATATAAGTAGTTATCATATATGACTGGACCACTGAAAATCATGTAGCGTCAAAAACGTCTGCGGTAATAGCGGTGAAGTGAAACCATTCCCCCCAGCTTCAGTGGAGAGGAGAGATAGNGTAGCGTCAAAAACGTCTGCGGTAATAGCGGTGAAGTGAAACCATTCCCCCCAGCTTCAGTGGAGAGGAGAGATAAGCGACTTGAGCTCCAGCGAGGGTGAAATGTGGTGAATATGGGCCAGCGGCAGGAAATTCAATGGTGGGGGAAACGAGCGAGCACCGAGAAAATCTATCAGTCAACAGCAACGTACACCACGTTTCCCACACGCGAAAATCCAGGTGAACCCGCCGGGAATTAATCCCGGTTCACCTTGGTGGGGGGAGAGTAGCCTGGCCACAATGCCATGCCCCTTCCCCGCCTAGCAGCTGCAGAACTTGCTCTTCACTGCAAGGATAATGCAAACTTAGGTTCTTCTCGACATTACTAGAGGTAGTAATTACTAAGTTTAATTATAAAATTGTTAAAATTTCTGCGTTTGCACATTGGAAACATTTTTTGGAAAGTGACTGTTACCGACAGTTAGAGTTTTCAGAATATTCAAGATATATTTTTGAACTATTTTTGTTTGTTTATTATCGTACCGTGCAAAAATCGCTGAGATGCTATCTGATGAAATTTTCACTGTAAAGTAAGTCTTCGCCAACTTAAATATTGTGTATTTAATGACGTTACGTTAACACGGAGTTAGTTAGTAGCAGAAATGGGTTTCCTTTGACATGATCTGTATCATGAAGGAATGTTTATGGAAGTATCATCGTTGTATTTCATTACATTGTTGGATTACAACCAATTTGAAAACACGTTATATAAATAAGCTGACTGTAGAAATCAAAACTTCCCGTTTCTTTGATAACAGAACTGAAGTTAAATTCGAGTCTCAACTTGAAATGGTGACTCTCCGCGTACATCACATAACATCTATCCTCAGGAAATATTGTATTACGGTATGAGGTATCTACAATAACGTACTTAATTGATTTTTAAATCATTTATTTGCCTAATTTTTTGTGGCGCAGTTAAGGCAAGAGTGCCTCTTTTTTTGCCACAAAACCACGCTGTAATTAAAGTTAGACACCTGTAATTGTATACCAATTAAGCCACAGAAAAAAAGTCAATATGCATACTACAGAAATGGTTAAAACTACTACCTAAGATACCCAAATGCACACACGTGTACACACATGCACACAAGTACACACATAGTTATGTGTGTGGGTTTGGAGAGGGAGGGGCAGTTAGGTTACACGTACTGAGTAGATACTGGTGGGCTAGTTCCAACAAACGTTTGCAAACGGAACATTTGAAGGTGAAGGCAGTGACTGACTCCACTTGCGTAAGAAGCTTTTTTAAGCTATTCCAGATGCGGCAGCTATTAACGGTGAATTATCCGAAGTAGAAATTAGTTATGTGGGGTGGAATTTAAAGTTTACCTGCTATACGAGAACGAGTTACGTGACTGTGATAAGAAGACAAGAATTTTATTTGCGAGGCAAAGAAGAGAGAATGGTTGGTTCGCAGCTCTTTCAATAACAGCAGTAAAGTGTCAAGGTTACTTCTGTTATCTAAGTGAAGCCAAAAGAGTTTTTTGTAATATGGGGTTATACGTTCGTTATTGTTTACTTTGTAAATAAAGCGGACACACAAATGTTGTAATTTTTGCAGCCTCATGGAAAATTTACCTTCAGATCAATAAAAACAACATCACAATAGTCAAAGTAGGAAAATATTAGTGCTTTAAGAAGTGTAAGCTTAAGTGATTGTGGCAAGAAATTATTTAAACACCCGAGTGAATGTAAGACACAATAAAAAAAAACCTTTTAGTTACTGCTGTCATATGATCTGACCATAAGAGTGTTTCGTTAATGACTATTCCCAGGTTTATAACTTTGTTAGTGAAGTTGAGTGGCACGCTAACTAACGAAATCACGGCTAGACATTACTTGTCCACTTTATGAAGAAGCTTGAGAGAGCCAACTGATATAGCCTGAGTTTTTTTTCGCATTAAATATAGCAGACCATTATGAAGCGACCATTCCATATTGCATTCAGATCTGAATTCAGTCAAACAACGCATGTACCTAAAGCACCGACTTGTGTGCTGTAATATAATTGAAAATGATTTGCATAAATATGATAGTGGCAAAAATGTCAGATGATTTGGTAAGTCGTTAATAAAAAATGAGAACAAGAGCGGTCCAAGTACGGTTCTCTGAGGAACACTAGGCATAAAGGGACGCCATTCTGAAAAAAAAAAAACATCTTCCCTGTAAATTACTTGCTGTAAAATGTTTTATAAATATGATGCAAACCATTCGCAAGCTCAAGGACAACAATTTCATATATGTCGACAGTTTACTTACTAACCGGCGGTGATTAACAGAGTCAAAGGCCTTACCAAATTCCAATAAGTTTAAATGGTAATTTTCCTCTCATCCATGCAACGGCGTATATCATCAGTGATATTCACTAAAGCAGTTGTACTGGTTTTCCTGGGGCCGAAAGCCAGACTGATACGGGTTTAGTNATATCATCAGTGATATTCACTAAAGCAGTTGTACTGGTTTTCCTGGGGCCGAAAGCCAGACTGATACGGGTTTAGCAGAAAATATTTATTGAGAAATTTTACGACCGGTTGATTTACCAGATATTCCAGGGCTTTAGACAACACAGGTAAGATACTTATCGGTCGGAAATCTGGAACAGAGTTAGGGTTGTCTTTACATTTAGGAATTAGACGATTTAAAGCGGAAACTTACACATGACTAACGAGGAATTAAAAAATACATGGAAGCAAGTTCCGAATTATCTTAATGGAGATTCCGCCTTTTCCATCTGCAGTGCTTTTTATGTGANAAAAATACATGGAAGCAAGTTCCGAATTATCTTAATGGAGATTCCGCCTTTTCCATCTGCAGTGCTTTTTATGTGACAAATCGATCATAAAAACCTCGACACATGGAATTTCAGAAAACTCAAACATTTCAGTTTGTGAATAGACATAATTTGGAGATACTGTTTACACTAATGGGTTTCAAGAAATAATCATTAAGTTCGTCAGCAACCATGAGTTTGTTAGCAACTGAGCACGATGATTTAGACGCACCCCCAAGGGATTCCCTTTAACCTGTCATGTAACTGATTCTATCTGCCAGCAGAAAAGCAGAGGGAAAAATATTGTTTAATTAAAACACACCACACACTCAATTCAATGGCAAATTTCAATTCCGGGTATGTTTACTCACTAGAGAAAAAATACCATTTAATTTCAATATGCTACAAACAAAATTCAAAGTCAAGTTCAAGTTCCAAGCGGGCAAAACCATGGCAAAAATTTAATTTTTATTTGAATTTGCAAAAACACAAAAATTTAAAAATTCTAGGCGAGTCTATAAGTGGGTAAATGCATTTTTATTTTTGGTCTGCTATAATTTCTGTGACAAATTTCATTTACAGGTGGACGTACACACAAAGAAATTATTCTCAAATTTACTATATCAGCGTATACACTGTAAAAAATGTTCTGGTAAACTTCCTAAACTGCAATTGAATTTTTTAACAGTTAATTAAAATAAATATTTAGATTATACTCTTATTACTTTTGGCCCAACACAGTTTTTTGATGATTCAAACGTGTTTTAAATGGACAAAATTAATTCAGTTACTTTTCAAGTTTTGTTTACTCAGCATAAATATTTTGTATGGGCAAATAAATATATTTTTTGACTTATAAAAACAAACATTTTGTTCGCTGTATCAAACCTTTCTCTCAGTTTGTTGATGCAACTTTATTCCTCCTGAAAAGCCGCATATTTTGAGTTGTAACACTATTGTACTGAGGTATTGAGCAGTCTACTAGCTTAATTCCACGTGACTGAGTCGAACAGGGGAATGAGTGCTGTCAAAAGCGGCTGCCAATGAAGAAAAGGTCGCTGCTCCAGTAAGTAGAGGACTATGGAGTCTTGCGTGGTGTCGCCTCTTAGTAGCGCGAATCGTGACGTTTAGAAACTGTGGACAGACACTAAAATTTATTTAAGCTATGTATCTTTCATAATATTGCAGCGTTATAATGCCGTTATTATTAAATGACGAATCTTCAACGTGGCCTGTTTGCAGACGAAGCAGAAACGTCCAGTAGGCCTATTAAGGGTATGAGTATTCACACTGGCTCAGCAAGATGGGGGTTACATATTCACACCTAGATGAAAGCCAATTACGAAATGGAAACGCCAGGCGCTTACAAAGAAGGATAGCAAACACTCAGCATATTCCGCGATAAATAACTCTATTTACATATTATAATAATAATTTGCCGCCAGCATACGATAAGCGGCGATGATTCTTTCAGAGGTTGGAGCACGTATATAAAATTATACGAGGGATAATCCAGTATTCACGGCAACAATTGTTAATCTCCCATAAATGATCCAACACAGGAAATGCACTACGTACAGTTGATAGTGTACAACATGTAGGTTATAAAGGTGACGTTACAGGGGGTATGGATGTAGGAATGTCCGGAAAGGAACAAAGTCAAACTTGGCTGCTTACAATTACCGTTTAATTGATGTATTCTCATAACTTATAACCTATTTACACTCATTTGAACGGGTACGTATCGTACATGTATGAGCTGTTTAACATATTTCAAAGTAGTCTCCGAGGTTGTCCTCGGTTCGTTGAGGCAGACATTGTCACAGCACTTCGACGAGAAGTGATCCATATTGTCGGATCTCATGCAGTAAATGGTTTTTTTCCCGTCTGCCTCATCGCTGGCAACGAACCATGGACAACCTCGGAAACCACTTTGAAGGGTGTTAAACAGCTTGTACACCTATGAAAAGTACCCGCTCAAATGAGTTTAAATAGGTTGTACGAGAATAAATCAATTAAACGGTGATTTTAAGCAGCCAAGTTTGTCTCTGCTTCTTGCCGTACATTCCTGCATCCATAATATCACATGTGGTGTACATTTTCAAACGTACCTGTCGTATACGTTCACCTGTATATTTTACATTTCCAATGTTGGATAATTTTCGGGAGATAAAGAATAGTTGCCATGACTTCTGAATCGGCCCTCGTATGTTATAAAATATTAACTAGAGAGCTCTTGTTATTTACCTTCCGTGGACGGCAATACAAAATGTTAATTATTATGTTAATTAACAAGTAGCAATCTGTACACATTTAAGCAAAATTAAATGTGTATATATGTATGCATGTTTGAGTTTTGTGGGAAAATGAGTAAACCTGGAATAGTGAAATTTCGTTTTTTTAGCACATTTTATGACAATATAGACAAATACAGGTAACATGGAGTCACCAACCAACTATACTAACTGGGTTAAATAAAAGAAATCTAAATTTTTTTCCCTTCAGCGGACACAATAACAGTTGCATTATATCATAGTAAAATATGCATTACTTTAGTTNAGCACATTTTATGACAATATAGACAAATACAGGTAACATGGAGTCACCAACCAACTATACTAACTGGGTTAAATAAAATAAATCTAAATTTTTTTCCCTTCAGCGGACACAATAACAGTTGCATTATATCATAGTAAAATATGCATTACTTTAGTTGGAAACGAAAACCATGTCTAGCATTTATTCAGTAAACGAGGCACTATCACAGCAAAGGTAAAATATAGAAAAACAATGAAATTAACAATAAATATAGCTTCAAAGTAATTGTATTAAGGCGTCTTGTAACCGATCCCATGGCAATGAATGGAGCATAAGTTTTCCCCGGAAGAAAAAACGTTAGGTGTGGGGTTGGAGTATAAACACAGAGCAGTAAATAACCATTCTTGCAGTTTATACTGTGATATCATTTCGTTTTGTTTATTTAGGGTGTTCAAATTTGCACGTAAGTAGGCTTGCGCGCCTGAACAACAATTTATTTGGATATGATGAAGTGGCTTCAAAAACCTTAGGACCCCGTACAACTACCCTCCTACCCTCCGCCTGCCTCTCTTTCGTGATATCAAGGAAGAGGAAGGGATTGGAAGCGTACTGTACATCAGCAAGAATATTCTAAACACAGAGTGATTCGATAGTTACCATAATACTGCCCAGAATAAGTGGATGTACTCACAATTTCATAACAATAATTTTTTGTCCCATTTTAAATTCTGGTCACACTTTCTCTTTTATACACATACATTTCATTTGCATACATACAGCATTGATTAAAAAAACAACAATCTTTTACAATCTGTTCATTTAAAGATATCATAAAAAATAATTTTAACATTCTTCAATTCTCTATGCAATGCTATTGAAACAACTACCAATTAAAAGCACAACAATATCTCAATATTTCATTATGGAGATCACCGAGGCCTTTTGTCTTCTAACCAAGGAGGCTCATGACCACATTTCAATTTTTTCATATTAATTTCAACCACACACCTTTTCCAAATTCCACCAACACAACATCAGAGCCGAGGCCATTGCCCTCACCAGCCAACTCGCAAGGTGTAGGTAGTGCTCTTACACACTCACAAGCAGTCACATAAATAAATTCAATCATGCTCTTAAAATAGCCCAGTTTCTCTGATCACCAACTAACTTCAGTGCCCCACAAGTTCCAAGTCGCAAATCCGATATTCTCAGGACTAACTCCCGCAATACCTCTTCTGGAAACTTAGTCCACTTCGAGCGTCCAGAAGTCCCTCTTTTACTCGTTCAAGACTGGGTCACTCTCTGGGCGTCTAGAAACTAGGTCCCTCATTCACAAGTTTATAGACAAAGTCCCACTTGGGGCGTCCAGAAACAAAGCCCCTTATCTACTCCAACCTCCGTAGCTCGTCGTGATAATCCTTACGAATCCGCCTCAGGGCGCTCGGTGAATAATCTTCATAGATTCGTTTTTTTTTCTTAACCTATCCTATAGCTAAGTATTAAATGTACGTCTGAGATAGGGACGGGAGCTAATTGCGTCTCAGGACTAAGCCCCATACGCCAAAAAGAAAGGGAATTCACGTAAAAGAGACGTGCATCGCGGCAGAGAGGGACTAGGCAGCCATGGCCACCTTTTAGTGTCATGACTGCCTCCTTAAGTATATCTATAGCTGTGGGTATAGCTAAGAAGATGGAAGGGAAAAACTGGCATAGACACAGTAAGAACACTTTCCGACTGGAAATAAGCTCGAACTTATGCGAGCATTACTGAAATGCTACGGAAAATGGAGGGTGTGGATAACCATGTTCTTTAATATGAATTAGCAAGTGCTTGAAGAGAGGGGGTAGGGTTTGTGGGCGCAAGTGCTATTTCGATTGTACTATTGCCAATATGCCTGCGTTGGCAAGCCAGCACAACAATATTGACAGTAGCAAATTGAATGAAGGGCCCCCCTGCTTCTCGACGAGTGCGTCGGAAAGCTGGGCAGCTCATTCATGGCACTTAATCCATCTTCGCTCTTCCACTCTGACAGCCGGATCTTCATTCCGAGGGTGAAGGCGGGGAGTTTCCCCATGGCAGCCACTCCCTCCCCTCTCCCCCACAATAGTCCGTCGGTCTTGGGTGTGCAGTAAAAAGTGCTCGGCGGGACATCCGGAACCTACCAGGGCTTGTCGCGAGCCGCAAGCCCAGGATGAAGGCTGATATCAGTAATGTTTCGAAGGTCTGATGCATTCCAGTTCCATTCATTGCACATCCACAATCAGCATCCCGCAAAATCCAGCGGTGATGTTCGCTACACTTCACCCGGTGGCACCTCGATATCCCCATCCTCTCCATGATCGTTGGGCTGCTTCATTCTCAATGTGCTTCGTCATCTCGTACTGAGCTACCCAGGTTCCCGATGTCCACGACGATGGTGCTTGGGCACCGGTCAGTTGGTCCACGGACTGATATTTGAATATTCCTAGCCACCATAGAGCCTGGGCATCCTCCATCCACCACCTGGAGGCGACGAACTGCGGAATAGTCGCCGCAGCCAAACAGCTATAGTACCACCGCACTCGCATACGCCCCTCGTCTTCGCTGGTCCCATGCGAGAGAGCAGCCACGAGCACAATGTTCATCCCACGACAGCTCAGCTCGTCTTCCCCGATTATAAAAATAATGCCCTTTATATACCGATCAGCGACCCCTCCCACGCACTCCCTTTTCAAGAGACTTCAGGGCCCGGTTAGCATAAGCTACCCGATGCTACTCACCACCTGAAGTATACAGAGTGGTCCATAAGGCATGAGTTACCTTTCTGGTGCAGACTATGGGCGCCTTGAATGTTGAATAGGGGTAGTACACAATAACTTCATAACATCTTGGTCTTAAAAGGTTTTTATTTCACCGGAAATTAACACATACTTTACCGGAAACAAACACATACTTTACAGGAAATCAACACATATTTTACTGACCCTGCAAGCTGTGAGCCTGAAGGGTGGCTTAAAGTACTCGTTCTTTTTGTTGCCGACGTGGTGGGGGGAACCTTAGGCGTAGGGCAATGTCTCTTGAGCGACGACACTGGTAATTAGCTGTATTTGTAGTGCTGGGTGTTCTGGAGGTAGGTTGAGGTCTGGTAAGCTGGGCGACCCTTTTACGGGCCCTCGGACTGGCTGTTCCGTGTTCTCTCCTCGACGGACGACTCCAAGATACTACTGACTGACTCTTCTCTCGGTGTGGCACCCTTCGTTCAGGCTCACTCGACTCCCGCTGTTGGTATCGCACTCTGCATCCCGACGTGGTGTTCCTGGAGAGCCCCCACCCGACAGTCGCATTCCGGCGCCGTCTACTTCCTCTCGGCATGGTGCCCTTCGTTCAGGCTACCACTCGACTCCCGTTCTCGGTATCGCACTGCGCGTCCCGACATGGAGTTCCTGGCGAGCCCCCACCCGACCATTGCCTTCAGGCGCGGATTATTACTGGCCTCTTCATCACTGATTCTGCCGGGGTCCGACCCCTGGCTTCGGCTGACTGACTCACTCGACTGCCTCGACTAACTTAAATGACTTACTTACGACTGACTTACTCCTTGTCCCGACGTGGTGCTTCTGGGCGACGTCACCCCAGATCACCTCCTCTCCTTCCGCCTCGCAGCGAGGCTCACGAACAACTTACTCCTCCCTCCACGTTCTGGGACTCTTAACTTCCCGCCCAGCGTCCTCCACATGTCAACTCCGTCAGCGTTTTTCCACGGGGTCTCCTTGTGGTTGGGCGGGGGGATGCGCCGAACAACTACTACTTCCTCCACGTGCCAAGATTCTTTGTGGGGAGAGGAAGGGGGTGACCTGCGGCCCTACGTCCAAACACTGTCAGCCCTTCTTACTTTTCTAAGAAGAGGTGCATCGGCGAAACTCTATCCGACCTCTGCATTTTCTCGGCAGTTTTTAACTCGGCATAACCTAGACACGTGTCCATGTTATCTCGTGTTCCTCGGTGCGTCAGCGATTTGTTGGTTTAACTCGGCATAACCTTGGCACGTGTTAATTGCTTGTCCGTCCTCTCAGGCCGACCTGGCCTAGCGGCACGTGTCCCACGGCACGTGTCTACAGTTGGCGCTAGCGGGGGTAAGATCGCGGGGGGTGTGGCAGCGGCGCTTCTAAATACTTACAATATGGCATGCGTCACACCAATAAAAACCAAGAGTGCATGATGACATTCTCATCCAATAACACATTATTACCACTGGTTGCCCCTTACATTTGGAGCTGCAAGCAAATAAACTGATATGAGTTGCAGACAGAAGCAACAACAGGAGTCTAACGCTCGCGAAGAAAGCAAGATACATAAGCTGGAAATGCACACAAGATTACCACCACACTCCTATCTGTAATTTAAATACCCAACACTTATAATGGAGCAATACTCCGTCAGAATTATAAAGTAAATTTGCATGCTTACATTAGTTTTAAAAACATATCCGCTAATAAAATCACTAAATTATGTTAGATAATGTACCGTAAGTTATAAGTGTAAAACACATTTACATAGTATTCTGCGTTATTTAAATTGTTGGTACAGCTATTCATCTATTAGATTAAGTTAGTTTCGGAAATCGTGTTAAAATAGAACAGAACACTGAAAAATAACGAGGGAAGTTATCTGTGTTCTTTGTATTCATAAATATGATATTAAAATATTTTCTACTGTTTTTATAGTTCAGCCATATGTAGTGTCGGAATAACCATCAGGTATTACAGAACTGACATATGGATTTGGCTTCCTTCCTCGTCGTGATGCTCATGAGAATCATTTTTCTCTATGTCTACGACATTCGGAGCAACATATATTAGGGGACTGAACACCAGCTTATTACGATTTACAAACTCCGTTAAATTACCTACACCGTATTACTAGGCATAAAACTCTCTGGAATGCCTCGTGCTACACAGCAACTGACGCTGTTCGAAAGAACCAGACTAGCAGAAAACCACCCCACCCTTTCCACCAACACCAAATAATTCAAGAGCCAGATTCGAAGACACGACAACGCACTCATGCTTGGCCAGGGTGTGGAGCCATCGAGGTTTCCACAGCACACAACACACGACGTCCGAGAGGCAGCGGTNATCGAGGTTTCCACAGCACACAACACACGACGTCCGAGAGGCAGCGGTGGTGTATAAGTCAGACACCTAGCCTTCTGCCAAGGCGAGCCATGTTCCATTTCCGAAAGGACCACACGGATTTTCGTATGTGGGAAACGTGGCAGACTTGTTGACAATGTGGTTTTCTCGGGCCATCCACGTTTCCCCCGCGCCCTTGTATTCCGCCGCTGCTTCATTCCCTCTTCACTTCACATTCACTGGCGCTCAATATCTCGTCGACCGAAACTCCTCAACTCAACCCACGCCGGCCGCTGATCTGCGCCAAACACCTGCGAGAGGAGGAAGACTCACAGACGAAGAACTTCAAAACGTCTGCGCTGACGAAGAAGATGGATGATGGCCAACAAATTCATGACCGACGGTAGTAAAACATCCTATTTCAAACGTTCCTAATTACAGAGAAACCTCATGCAAATAGCCTAAACCCATCACCATTTTGAGATTATCCTCCTCAGCCAAGGATGCTGAATTTCCCTTCAGGCAGGCCCCTTTCCCACCCTACCTAAGAAAACAATTAAAAACAGCAACCACCTTTCCGCCCAATACCCAAACAAAAATTATGTTCCTTAGGACCATTGTAGTCTGGGGAGGATATGGTGATGAACTGTGCTGTAAATAAGATAATCATAAACCTTGCATCCAGAAAAATATTTCCGGACGTAACGGAAAATTTCTCCTTGCCCTATATCNAAATAAGATAATCATAAACCTTGCATCCAGAAAAATATTTCCGGACGTAACGGAAAATTTCTCCTTGCCCTATATCCTCCCAAACACTCTCTAGAACATAAGGAAGACGTGTGTGGAAAGTTTATTTCGAATCACAAACGGAAGCGAAGATAGCGTTTTTTAATAAGTCATTTATGTATTTATGGTAAGCCAAGTTTTCAATTTTTAATGCGTCAACAACTTCTAAATGTACGTGAAACGGACTGTATTCAGTGGTATAGTCTCGATAAGATACGTGACTAAAATTATATATTTGTTTGCATGACTCCTGTCTCATTACTTACCTAGTCAAACTTTATGTAAACGAACTTGAACATCATCAAGCATATGTGAAATTAATTATTACCACGATGGTTAATCCAAAAAAAAAAAAACTGTGTTATAGTTCCCAAGGACATGTATCATTGTCTGATTCATTCTCCTCAGCTCATTTGGTCTCGTAGCTGATGCGCTTGTGCAACTGTGCCCTAATAGCAAATCTTTAGTCTTAATTTTTATTTTTAGTTTAATTTTTCTTGTTACAGTTACAGTTGAAATTACAATATTGAAAAAGAGGATGCGGTGATGCAGATGGTTTGTTCTTTGAAACGCAGCCTTACAACCACGGGAAACAATCGTATAACGATAGTTGAAATTAATGCGTGATGTTTTTGATAAGTTATTTAGATGAAAGCTCCGGCTTGGGAAGTGCGCCTTTCAGAGTATCTCATTAGTTGTAACACTGTAGCGATTAGTTGTTTTTTACTCTAGAAATTTATTTGGTATTTGGTGGCGTTGCTTTTTTGCCACACTAACTAATTCGCGATAACTAACCGCCTGCATAAAATAGCATGGAATTAGCGTGAAAGACACTGTAGTCCTAATTTTCAACTTTATGGTATAAAATACACCAAGATGTTTCTCAGAATCTGACAAATAGTTCATGCTGACTGTAATGAGGCCCTGGGGTCCGAGTTGGAGCTGGGCTGAGGGTCGGGCAACCCACCTGTAATGGTTGTAAGGCGACCGGGAGGCTGAAAATACACTTGGTGAAAGCAATTAGTAGTTCCCGGTGTGTAGGGAGTGTATAGCTTAAGCGCTTCAGAGTGGCCGGTTGGGCATTCATGACTACTGGAATGACTATCCTAGTTCGGCCATTCCCCTAGTGAAGGCATACATGGTGGTCACCGGCCTTTAATTGGGTGTAAGAGCAGATCGGCGTGAAGTGGTGTAACCTTCTTACTGGACCTCCAGACTTGCCCACTGCGAGGTCTGAAGGAGGGCTCTTCGCCCCGGCTGACGAGCTCTGGAGGGGCCTTCTCGACCTTAGGGTTTGCTCCTTTGCTGCTGCGTGGGCCGAACCACGGTCCNAATAAGATAATCATAAACCTTGCATCCAGAAAAATATTTCCGGACGTAACGGAAAATTTCTCCTTGCCCTATATCTTCCCAAAAACTCTCTAGAACATAAGGAAGACGTGTGTGGAAAGTTTATTTCGAATCACAAACGGAAGCGAAGATAGCGTTTTTGAATAAGTCATTTATGTATTTATGGTAAGCCAAGTTTTAAATTTTTAAGGCGTTAACAACTTCTAAATGTACGTGAAACGGACTGTATTCAGTGGTATAGTCTCGATAAGATACGTGACTAAAATTATATAATTGTTTACATGACACCTGTTTCACTACTTACCTATTCAAACTTTATGTAAATGAACTTGAACATCATCAAGCATATGTGAATATAATTATTACCACGATGGTTAATCCAAAAAAAAAAAAAACTGTGTTATAGTTTCCAAGGACATGTATCATTGTCTGATTCATTCTCCTCAGCTCATTTGGTCTCGTCGCTGATGCGCTTGTGCAACTGTGCCCTAATAGCAGATCTTTAGTCTTAATTTTTATTTTTAGTTTCATTTTTCTTGTAACAGTTACAGTCGNAGATCTTTAGTCTTAATTTTTATTTTTAGTTTCATTTTTCTTGTAACAGTTACAGTCGAAATTACAATATTGAAAAAGAGGATGCGGTGATGCAGATGGTTTGTTCTTTGAAACGCAGCCTTACAACCACGGGAAACAATCGTATTACGATAGTTGAAATTAATGCGTGATGTTTTTGATAAGTTATTTAGATGAAAGCTCCGGCTTGGGAAGTGCGCCTTTCAGAGTATCTCATTAGTTGTAACACTGTAGCGATTAGTTGCTTTTTACTCTAGAAATTTATTTTGTATTTGGTGGCGTTGCTTTTTTGCCACACTAACTAATTCGCGATAACTAACCGCCTGCATAAAATAGCATGGAACTATCGTGAAATACACTGTAGTCCTCATTTTCAACTTTAGGGTATAAAATACACCAATATGTTTCTCAGAATCTGACAAATAGTTCATGCTGACTGTAATGAGGCCCTGGGGTCCGAGTTGGAGCTGGGCTGAGGGTCGGGCAACCAACCTGTAATGGTTGTAAGGCGACGGGGAGGCTGAAAATACACTTGGTGAAAGCAATTAGTAGTTCCCGGTGTGTAGGGAGTGTATAGCTTAAGCGCTTCAGAGTGGCCGGTTGGGCATTCATGACTACTGGAATGACTATCCTAGTTCGGCCATTCCCCTAGTGAAGGCGTGCATGGTGGTCACCGGCCTTAAATTGGGTGTAAGAGCAGATCGGCGTGAAGTGGAGTAACATTCTTACTGGACCTCCAGACTTGCCCACTGCGAGGTCTGAAGGAGGGCTCTTCGCCCCGCCTGACGAGCTCCGGAGGGGCCTTCTCGACCTTAGGGTTTGCCCCTGTGCTGCTGCGTGGGCCGAACCACGGTCCCTGAAATGAGGCAGCGATGTGAATACATAGTCTAGCGCTGCTCAAAACCATCTCCACCTCCTCGAAAGGTCAGGGCTGGAAACACGGTGGAAACACCATGACTGACGGAGTGAGGACGATAATGGGCTAATGGTGGCCCCGCCAGTGCACTGGTGATCAGCGACGGCGAGGTCATGTGCAGTTTACCAGAGGCTGCATATGTTGTTCGCCTGCGGTGATGACCCGCGAGCTGAGTGCACATCTCCAACTGTGACTTTGGGGTAGATATCGGAGTGGCGGAGTTCCGCAGAAGGGACGGTCTGGCGTCCTGGAGGAGTTGGGCTGCATTGGGTGAAAACTCAGTGTGCACGGTATAGTCGTGGGGACCCAGGGGATCAGTGTGAATCCCCGGCCTTTGGCCGTGCCGATTGCGGGTCAGACTCTGGGTGCATTGGTTGAATCTCCTTCTGGGGGGAGGCCNGCAACGGCGGCGCATGCGGCCTCAGTAGCCGGGGAGAAATAGGGCATTCCCTCCCACCGAACCTCCACGACACACAGTGCTAGGTTTAGTGATGGGCTCTTGTCGCTCGAGTAAACTTTGGGGAATCAAAGCGGCGTGTTGCCGGACCCAGTTTCGAAGGGTTGATGCCCGCTAATGAAGGGTCCACCTAGTAAGAGTACTCGTTCACAATGCGCGTTCATATAGGTTGCATTGTCCTCGGCCCCATCAAGGTGGCGCGTACAGATACAACTCTCAACGATGCTATTGATAGGTGTGGTGGTATCTATGCCCACCCACCGAAATTGGAAGGAGTGTTATCTCCTTCTATTAGATTGCATTCAAGTAGAGGCAATTAAAGCACTACGGTGCCAATTATTGTCTGTGTTCAGACTTTATGGGACTGGCCTGTGTGCACAGCATGGATTACTTGAACATCTGAAGTGGCAAACTATTGCCTGACGTGGCTTTGTAGCAGTATATCAACTAGTGCTGGGCGCTGTGCACACAGTTGTTACTCTGAATTTTACTCCTGTTTTACCTTAAAGGCACAAACACAGTAGACTCAACTGCCCAAACGCTGTACAAGGTACAGATAAAGATGACTGTAATGAACAAATTTTTTTCCCGGCGAAGCATTTGAATGGTTGCGGTTTAAGAAGATGCGAAAAGAGGTGGAAAAAAAGGGGGGTGGGGATTATATTATTGTGAAAATTATAACCATAAAAATGTAGTGTATATTGGTACTGCAAACAGCGCAAAAGTAGCAACAGAGAAATTAATTCAGTTTGTTTGTAACGAAACAGGGTAGTTCTGGAGGAAGACTGATTTTACTGGAAGTAATAATAAATGATGAAGTCAAAATACTGCAATGATATGGACATACGAAAGAAAATATTCACTCATTACTTGCAGTTTTAGCATTGCTGCTTCCGGACAACATGTGACAGCCGATCGGTTGATGAGGTATAAACCACGCAGGTGGCAGAATCCTTTAAATAAAACTAATGCTTGTGTTAACCTTGCAAACAAAGTGAATAAGTTTCGGTATTGTAAGTTTTTCGGTTGGAGGTGAATTACGACCGAAACAAGTTAAAAATTAATAAATTTAAATTTAGTGAATTTCCTTGCAAATTTAATGTTCACATTACAATATGCAATTTTTCTGGCATTTTTAAGGTAGCACTTTTCAGAATAATGTTTTTTTTTTGAGAACATTGTATAGTTTAGTCAGACAAATGTTATACATACATTCCATTTGCCAGACTTAACCACAAAAGGTTCTCAAAAATAGTTTTTCTGAAAAATGTCACCTTAAACAAGATATAAAAATTGCATTTTCTAAAGTAATCATTAAATTTACAGGGAATTTCTGTAACTTTAAATGAATTTATTTTCAACCTCTTTTGGTCGCAATATGGAAGAAAATGCAATGTGAGAAATTTAACTTCTATTTCAGGAATTATTAAACTGATTCACACCAAGCTTCTAGTTAGCCGTGCTACGATAAACCTCCTATATTTGTAGATATTTCGCATATCAAGTAATTATTTTCTATGTCGGAACCAGCTAAGTATATTAAGGTGATGTGCTTTGTCACTAGGATCCAATCTATCTAACCCAAATTCAGTATGCAGGCAATTTTTGATACAAACATTAATTTCACGTCACCTGTAAAATTAAGCTTGTACGTCACAGGTTATAAACTACAAAACCAATACCCTCCAGATGTGGCTTACTATAAATGCAATAATGTAAGCAGTAAGAAAATCTAATTACGATTCGATATTGTTAAAACCATTTATCCGCCTGATAAATAAACTACTTATTTTTCGAAAACTCTTTAACTGATTCGCAGCAAATGTGTACTGATTCATGATGTTTTCGTACGGTATACATTTATTTTCAGAGCGGCTGTTTGAGTGACTGTTTGGTATTTTGTGACATACTTAAAAAAACCATTTACCAATTTTACAAAAACTTTCCAGACAGCAGAAACTATAGAAAAAATTTAAATCTCTCATCAGTCACGTTTCCCGCCGTCTGAAAATTATAATTCATATAACATGTATTTTAGGGACTGTCCGCTGAGTCGCACCAAATTACCTCGCAAGGAGTGCTATGGGAGATACGCCACAAAGAATGAATTATACTTAATTAGAAACATATTTTCAAAATTTCAATATTTAACTCGTATTTTAGCATGCCTTACATTTAGAACAAAACTACACACCAATATATATGCATATATAACAACTTAAATTATTTGAAAATATAATTATTTTTTGCGAAGTAACTACAAAGTGCGTAGAAAATAAAATCCATTAATTAAATACGAAAATGTTCTCAGATTCATGATAAACGAAAAATTTCCCTTTATAACGCCTTGAAATATCAGTGTTTCTTCGCAGAGCTGGACATAGACGGTCCACATAAAATAATATATTTTGCGCTTGTGAGCAGAGACGGCCTGTCTCTTGCATAGTGCACTGTACCAATTTGTGATCAATATAAGAAATGGTGGTTTACTGTGAACTTAAAAATATGAAATATTTTCCTTTGTGTAAAATATTATGGCAGATGGCTTGTACCCACTGTTTGCAATCCGTTAGAAAACAAGTAATTTCGGGGTCTAAAGGTGAAAAATCTTATCACGAGCAAAATATGCCTGCCAAGCTTCTTTGTGCATGTGTAAGATAAATTAAATCATACATTTATAAATTTGTAAACTATACATAAATGTTTGTTGACTAAATATATAACGAATTTAGACAATTATTATGAAATTTACACACATGGTAGTTGGAACCCAACAGTAATAATATTAACATTACTTATTTGAGTATTTGTAACTAGTCATTTGGGTGTAAGTGATGCCATTTTTCAAGAGTGATTAGGTTTTATAAAATAGAGAGAGAGAGAGAGAGAAGTTCCATTTAGTTGTATATTCAAATTCTGATATGAAAGTACATACTAGTCTTTCGAAGGTTGACATATTCATTGAACTTTGTTTAATAACCATGGAAATAAATTACTTCACAAATTGCATAGCCAGAACTATAATTGAACTGCTCAGTGCAGTATAGAGACAAGTCACACTTTCATGAAAAGTGACATTTTATTATTTTTATAGCCAGCGTTGCTGCATAAATTATAATAGTTTGTAAATATCACAACATATAGTGGTAACATCGCAAAATAATCTTAATACACACCTGCCATTTTCACGTCTTTCTCTGATATTACGATGACAAGCCACGGTTCAAGATATCCGGCACTACTGAACGAGTAGTGAGTTGTATCTAAACTAATCGTATTTCTTATGCATGTTTGGATAGTGGAGATTAAAGTGGCAGTTAAGTTCTTGTTGATAGTTCTGTGGATGTATCCTATAAACAAAAAAATGATGGATCTTCAACTTCTTTTCCTAAAGTAAGTGTTTATCTATAATTTGTGGATTGTCACACTCTGCTCCAAATATTGCGTCGCTATTGTGACCGGTGGTGTAGTGTTTAGACTACTCGCCTCCTAGTTAGACGAACCGGGTTCGATTTCCGACGGGGCCACTCTCGAATATTTGTATGTGGGAATCGTGTCGGACGATGCCGTTGGTCGGCGGGTTTTCTCTGGGATCTCCCTTTTCCCCCCGCCCTTGCATTCCGGCGCTGGTCCATACTCACCTCATTTCACACTCCTCAGCTCTAAAGATCTCGATGTTTAGAGACACCTTAACCTCTCTACTCTCCACGCCATTGTGAATATAATGTTCTTTTTATTTCCTCTATTAATTTATACTTACATTATTATGTCTTAATACAACTTGTACTACCAGGAAAAAATATAAATATATAGATAGTTATTGTATTAAAATAAGTTAGGTTTATAATTATCTTGCTTACATCGTTATATTGATGAGGCATAATAATACAACAGTTTTTTTGCTTCGTTTTATATAAGCTGGCGGAAAGTGTGACGTAGTTCTGCATTCTATAGTTGGCAGCTGGCAGTCGGCAAAGTATTGTTCACAGTGAGCAGTCGAGAAAATATTGGCGCAAATAAAACTGTTGTTTGATAAAAAGTTTTAAATATTTGGTTGTAAAAAACTAATTGAAAATGGAACCTTAGGCAGGTATTTTAACGTACTTTAACGTATATTTGATTAATTTACAAACATATTAAAATTTACATATTTTTATTTGTTATTATATAACAATACAACCTTTGGCTGTATTGTTTTCGTGTTAAGGTTATGGTTATCGTACAAATAAATAAGTAGAGATTTTAATAATGCCTCGTAATTTACTTTACATATTCACAAAACCATATAATACCTAAAATATTTTGTGGAGTATTTACAAAAATGTTATATTTTTGGTGATTGTTTAACTTCTTTCTTTCAAGAAGAACCTGATGGAAATTGCGTTGCATGTATGACGACTTCTGATTGGCTAGCAGCAACCTGTATTCTAGCAGTCTGCAGTCCAAGACACGGGTAATCCTGGGCCGACTGTACGACTGCTGACTCCCGACTGCAAGACAGCAGTCAGTTGCTCAAACTCAAAAATACGAACATAAATATCCAACTGCTACCGTTCACCGTCCAACTGTAGGACTCAAAGGGACCTAAGAGAACGTTACAAAAAGTACCTTGGCCTAAGTTAAACTGAATGGCATCCACCAATGTACGCATGTATCTCACACTCTCAACTATTCAAAGTGAAAGTTGTTCAGAACTCAGTGTAAAATAGCAACGAATCATTTTCATTATCTTTCAGTCTACAAAAAAATAAGACACATGCCTTAAAAAAATTATATTTATAACAGACTATGTTTCTTGGTTTTAGGATGGAAACGCTATAAGTTTGAATGCCAGTAATCGTATGTCGCGCTCCCCTGAATTCACTCAACAAAAATAATCTCGTTAACGTTGGAAAACACGGAGCTTTTCTTCACATTCATGAAACAAGAGGAAACGTAGGCGCAACTAAGGCAAATAGTACATAAGTGAAACAACATAAAAAAACTCAAATTTAGCACTAAGAATGCTAAAAGCAAGCGTTTTGGGCCTCTTATTTTCATTTTCCGCTTAATTAACACTGATACGCCTCTCTGTACACCTCCTTAGCTTACCATGGGCACTCATCGTTAAATTATTGTAACATTTTTGCAGGAGCAAAAATAAGGACTGCACTAAATGGGTGCTGATTAGAGAGTCCCAGGTTTCACACAGGGCTGCTGTCATAACGGATGATACCTCAGTTAATATCGCTTCCTGATACGCAACTCCATTAAATTTAAAAAGATTTAACTTCATTTCTCACTGGCAAGACTGTGGTGATGACGTACATACTTCGTGCAAGGAGAAAGATGAAATTGAAATGTCATTTCACAGATAACAGAAGTCCATCCAAACGTAGACATTAAGTAGCACAACTGTCAAAATAAATAAATACTGTAACCAAACAAATAAAATAAAGTTACAATTTTGAGAGGATGAGCTAAAAATACATTTCTAACTAACAATTAGGGCAAGGCTGTTAGTATTTTCTTTTAAAATTGCAAACAATAATCCAGCTCAAAAATAAACTAACAAAATAAATAAACTTAAATTGATGGCATCTCTACACACTTACTACTTATTTTGTATTCTGGTTTTGACTACGTGGTATCATAACTGTGTAATTTATAGGTTTACCACAAATATGCAACAAGTGGTTGGCCATTATGTTTAAGTAAATAGTCCATATTTTATTTCCATATTAAACACATTTATTTCTTACATCCATCTTTTGTAACTAAGAGAAAAACAATAATGACTAGCCTCATATAAAGGTACATTATCACAGCATTATTGACTCATGTTCAGCAAATTAACAGATGAGCAATAACGCGATAAGCTACACGTTTTCATGCAAACTAAATAAAAAATTATTACTGATATTAACTTGTACCATTAGTTAGAAAACAATGTATCATTACATATTTCGTAAATTGGGCTGTACAGTTGTTAAACCAAATACATTAAATTAATAAACTTAAATATTGCATTTTCCAAAGTGTTAGTATTGCTGTATCCGTGTGCATAATGTGACTCGTCACTTAAATTGGCTAAGCACTTCAATTTAATGGTACGAAGGCTTGTAGGAGCCCTACATTACTGTATATAAAAATTCACAAAAGTGAAATGGCGTAGCGCTGCCTTTGATATGGGCGTACCCACTCGGTGATAGGTTGCTTGACGCTCTAGTGGTGGGCCTTGAGTCTGACTCGCCAGTGAGAGCTTCTAAAGATTGCATACCGGTACGGGGTTAACATCTGGCAAGTAAGTAACCAGGTGCTCATTGGCGAACGGCGTTGCTCCATCCTACCCGCCAGTGACGCCATTTTGATGCCGTGTGTGGCTTGAATTCTCGATAGAGGGAGCTGGTCCATTTCCGTACTCTTAACTATTCTGTGCCTAGAACTCGATGTGGCGATGGAGACTGTATCATGGCCAGGGGAAATGGATACGATGATTCTGAAGAAGTTTGTCGTTGCCAAGAACAATTAGACTTTTAAAAATGTACCCAATAATCATTCAATCATATCTGATCTTTTTTTTACTATCACAATATATCAGTTTTTTATTCTATATACAATTTTATATGGTGGAGACGATTAAGATTGTAAGTTTGGTCCTGCGCGTGCCTTTAACAAAATGCAACTGCATTTGTCTGGAGCAGGATCGGGAAACAGGTGCAGAAAAGCCATCTTCTGTGTTACGTCTGGGATCGAACACCAGACCTTTCGGTTTCGAGTCAACACGCCTCAGCGTCGCCACTTAATACTTACTTAAGAACACAAAAGCGATGCGGTTGCTTTATCTACGAACTCCGGTTGCACACGCCAGCAAAATGGCGTCACTGGCCAGCAACACGTTGAAACACCATTCACCAATCAACGCACGAGAACTTAAATGCCATCCGGCACTTCAACTAATAGAGAAGTAGACAATATAAAAAGGTCAAATTACAGACCCTTGCGCAGCCAATGAGCGAATTCGTAGGTTCACATCAAAGGAACTGTCACGCGATTACACTTCTGTATACTTTCCAATTCTGTAGCATGTTTAAACACGCTCAGTAGCAAAAGCACAGCGAGAATGAAGACGGTGGCTTATTTTCAAAATGATGCAAGAAATATACTTATTGACAATAACCTCTTTGCTTGAACATTAATTTTGGTTTCAGGTGTTGCAAAACAAGACAATTTTTGCGTATGAAAAATTTGTCTAGATGCTGTAACCAATCAATCCCATTAAAAAATAATAACTAGTGAACAACAGTTTCTGGATATTGACTGTGCTGGCAGCAGACGATTATGTAAATTTTGATACGCCAACAGCGGCCGATAAAACTACCCACAGTGAGTCAATTCAATTATATATATTTACAAGGTGTTTATAAGCTACATTTCGAAATGCAAACAACGGCTCCTATGGGCTAATACAAACAATAAATCCTAGTAGCAAAATGTTTGCAAAATTCACCTAGTATTTTAAAAATAAAATTTAAATTAGAATAACACTGCCGGGAGACCGCGACTAAACATACCTGCGTGGACAATAGTTGCATATCACGAACGAGAATGGAACTTGCACGTCATGTGGCGAATGCGTATACATAGGTCACCATGAAAATACGTGCAGAACCTTCATCGCCTATACTGCTGTTTGTGTGTTGTTGGAAATAAAATTCAATCACTTCTCGCGGCCTTCACTACTCAATTGCTAATCTCCCGATGCCCACGTGGTTTGAGACATGTGTGCTAACAAGTAACCACTAGCGGCGCCACGTACTTCGAGATTATGGTGTCGTATATGCAGGCGCTCTCCGCATGGCACGCCAGTTACGTTCCCCTTCGTGATATGCAACTTGTTGCGCTCACATGTACGTGAATTTGTGGACTCCCGGTCATGTTTTGTTAATTCCTTATTTCAATATAAACATACTATATAAATTTCCCGAACATTTTGCTACTAGAATTTATTGTTAGTATTAACCTATAGTGGTTTGAATTTAGACATGTCGTTTAAAAACATTTTGCATATATGTTATTATTTGCTTAACCCCCTCCACCGTATGTCCATAATTTTTATTTAATCTAGTTCATTGTTAAATCCTTTCAGTCGTAGTGGTCTATATATGGGAAGTTGCAAAAGTAGCAGGTTTAATGCTATACACTGGTCACAACAGAAACAGTCTAACATCGTACATATTTCATTCACGGTTACTTCCAAACTTTTCTGAATCTCTGCTAAAATTATACTTTCAGGATATTCATCGGCCTCATGCCACTAAGGCTCTGCCAAGTCTAGAAAATTACACCAAAGGGACAACGCAACTTATTTGTGTGCACTCGATTTATAAATATTTTGCATAAGAATTTTTTTCTTATTAAGCATCATAAACCCACCTATTTTCTCTCTAGATTCATTCATTTTAACTCTAAGTAAAATCTAATAATTCATCGATAAAATATAAGAAACAGTTTATTTAAACGAAAAATAGGATGCTCTTATGTTAACAGGAATACAAAACGCTTGTGACAACGTTGTATATTTAGGAAGCAACCAAACACGTCATTCACGAGGTGATTTTTCAAAGTTTTGGTTCGAAAAGTGTGAAGATACCGCCAATAGACTATAATAAGGGAATCTTTCGTGCAGCAGACCTCATTTGTAATCGACACTATATTCCACAGCGTCTAAATGAGCTGCTGTTAATATTACTAAGTGCACACATCTCTATAGGATCTCTATAGGCTTGCTCGCACAGTTTCTAGAAACATTTTCTCATTGAAACGATTAAGATTATACAGGATGATTCTTAAATCATGGGAAAAAGATTGAAGAGTGGTAGAGCTCACTAACACAAACAATTATTGTATATGAATATATGGGCGGGAGTGACGCGTTGAGGGACAAACACAAAAATAACACATGAAATGCAACAGAGTGTTTATTTACGTCGCCACTAAATATATTTTTATAGCAATGGTTATAATAATTAATTGCTGAAAATAGCTACCACCGACAGTAATGCAAGCTTGGTAGCGTCGGTGGAGTGATTGGCGAACAGGTTCAAATACGCCGGGTATTTCACGCACGCGTGCGGCAGCGCAGGATAGTCAAGCCACGAGTCTTCAATAGAATCAACTGAAGTCTCGTACATGAGGGCTTTCAATTGCCCCCATAGGAAAACCTCGAGAATCTATCATTCTGGCAATCGTGGTGGCCGTTAATGTGTTCTGTTTTTGTGTTTGTGCCTCAACGCGTCACTTCCGCCCATATATTCCTATGCAATAATGGTTTTTTTTAGTGAGCTCTACCACCCCTCAATGTTTGTCCCATGATTTTAGAATCACTCGGTATACATACATATATATATATTTATACGTGATTCAAATCTTAGAGTAAACCCTTTTTGACAACCATCAATAGTTTCTACGGCGATTAAAATACTCCGTTTATTTGTTGAAAACCTAAATATGTGTATGCTGTCACAATCCTTATATTAACATTAAGAAAGTATCAAGGAAATTATTTAGTGGCCACCACTTATGAACATTACATTTTTAATATGTCGAAACTTATTTTCGCGTATCTCTATCAAAACTGCTTGAGTTATGTCATTCAGTGTTCACGTTAAAATATACGCAGTTAGGGATAGGGACATAGTTTAAAGGGTTTGTTTGAAAAAGGTTCACTCACCCGCGAACAAAGCGAAGTCTGCAGCACACAAATTAAAATAATATATTCGGGATTAAACGTTAAATTGTTACGTAATCTATTCTCCAGATGGCGTGGCTATATGTCCTGATGCGTTAAATCTTCTCTTCCAGAACACGCTCCACCTCTGCAAAATTTCCAACCATCTCTAAATCATTTATTCCCGACAGCTGGTCCGATATTCCTCTTCTTGTCTTCGACGAGCCCCCTCTTCTAACGTCTTCCGGAGCGTCACTGAACGGGCATATTTCATTCTTAGCACGCGGCCGATCTAGACTGCTTTCTTCTTACTGTCGCCATAAATTCTCTGCTCTCCTCGATTCTACGTCAAGCCTATTCGTTTTGNATCTAGACTGCTTTCTTCTTACTGTCGCCATAAATTCTCTGCTCTCCTCGATTCTACGTCAAGCCTATTCGTTTTGGATTTCTCCTGCCCGTTTTATCTTGGCAATTTCCTTATCTCGTTACACATGAAATATTAGCCTACTTACATTTAAACAGCGATTTCTTCTCACAAGGGCTTGTACTTCCCCCGCGCCGAGGGAGTAACATCCCAGTGATGTAAATCGGTGGCAAGAAACGTGTCTTGTCGATAACAATTCAAGCTATCGTTACATTTCTTAAAGTGTGAATGTACGCTGATATGCATATACAAAATATATACTTACAAATAATGGCGGTGACGCTTGTTTGGCGCAGCCAACCACATTTTGAGGACGTAACGTTGAACATCGAATAAGATTACTGCACGTGCAGTGTTTGCCTAAGATCTTAAGGTAGATATATGACAATTGAGTTGATACGATGTATGGTTTTACGTCTTTAACAGTACGATTTCCTATTCCGTTATCCTTGCCATCCTTGTTAACGCCGAATTAGTACTTGAAGCCATGGAAATTTCCACGATTATCCAATTGATGGTGCATTACATACGTTTAAATGATACGCTTTACTTACCAACCGTCTTAAGAAATCACAAACTTTCGGAGAGTCGTACAGTGCCGACACGTTGGTTTTATTGGTTATATTGGCATGTACCGCGGATAACGTTGGAATACTGGTAACCTTGGGGGGAAANCCGACACGTTGGTTTTATTGGTTATATTGGCATGTACCGCGGATAACGTTGGAATACTGGTAACCTTGGGGGGAAATTTTTTTTACGGTAAATTAACTAAGTCGTTAGTTAATAAATGTAGTAGGTTTTAACCTTGTTCGTGAAACAAAAATTATACTCGATAGTTTGTATATGTGACTCTAGCATTACTGTAGATTATTTAACATCTCATCATCGGCCAGTAACTTCGAACACTGGCATTCCCTGTTATGTACGGTAAATCACTGGTGAATCTATGGCTCTGTAACAATTAAGTATCCCGCAAATCTTTCTCTCTTGTTGTTCTTGAATTCAAAGTAAAGTGAATGGAATGCAAAATTTGTTGTAATAAAATATTTTGTAAGAATCCACTAAAGTATTTTATTGTGAATATCTCATGTGACAATTCCGCACATACGAAGTTGTATAGTTGGTTTAGTTGGTTTAGTTGGTTTAGTTGGTTATCACTGCCAATATCATTCGAGATGAAACAAAAGACATATTCAAGAGTATTGAGTCAATTACAAATACACACGTGCCTTACCCGGGACTCGCACCCAGAAAACCTCGTACCATAAGCTATCGCGCAATCAAATGCATTACGGAGATCGGATTTGGAGCATAAAATTCGTATGTTATCAGTTTAACGTTTTCAATGATAGGGTTTGATAATTATAGGGCCGTTATTTTGAAAATAAGTGCCTGGGCCACTTAGAACATGTAGGTTTTTGACGAATCGATGGTAACCTGGTTCCGTTCGCAGAATTTGGTGACTTTCTGGTAATTTATCTAGTAACTTTCTGGTAACTTTTCAGGTGATTTTCTAGTAACCTTTTTGCGTCGTTAGTGATTTCCTACGCAGGTTGCCANTAACTTTCTGGTAACTTTTCAGGTGATTTTCTAGTAACCTTTTTGCGTCGTTAGTGATTTCCTACGCAGGTTGCCATAGTGCGTTTTAGAGTAAACTGTTCTTATTATAGGTAATTTAATACAATCGGTTGTATCTGCTTAGGACTTTTGCATTTTATATATTTCTTGTATATATTTATGCTTACGGATTAAATCTTAAAATACGTGACATATATATTACGTGTTGTATAATATGTTAGTTGTTGACACCACTTGGAGGCGCTGTCATCCTCGGGTAGATGAGATACCTTCTGTGAGGGGTTCTAGCACGAGCCGTCGTCCGGAGGAGTCGTGCGTTAACCGTCGCATTGTTATCCGTGAGGTGGTGGAATGCGGTCGTTCGCAGCTTTCGTTATGTGACATGGAGGCCGAGCCTCGCACCTGTTCGAGCAGAATCAAGCTGTGAAATGGAAAGGTCGTAAAACACTACGACGCGCCGAGGCGCAGTGAAAAAACCAAAATGTAATTATTTGGTGGTGGTGAAAAAACTAAAACGTTATTATTTGGTGAACAGCTGTGATTACGAACGTTTCGATGCACATATGTAGATAGGGAGTACGAGGTAGCGATCATCGCGGTAGGAACTGTGTCGTTTACTGCAGCTGACATGTTTTATGTCGGGAAGGTTGGTCGCGGAAGTGTACGGGCCACATTTGCCGCGATTCCCACTGCATCATGACTTAACCCAAGTCAACGTAGTACGCTGGAGACAGACGCCATTAAATGAGTCGGCTCGTTTGTACTCGGGCTCTCGGAACAGTGCAATTTGGAATTGGACGCTTGCGTGATATTTGTGCGAGTACGACGGGAACTGTGGGGGACGTCACCGACGTGATTCCTTCTGTTGTTGTCGGTGACGGGTCTGTCGATGGCTGGCCAGCTGGATGTGCGGTCCTGCACCGCGGCGAAGACGACGGGCGGGTGCCCGGCGGCCTTGGCATTTTCCCGAGAGCGCCACAAAATAACGTCGTGTGTGCGGGAACTGCGTCGACGTCCATCCTATTTACGCCGTTACGCCGTTCCTAAGCAAAGGCGACTTCCTTATTAAACTCTGTGTCACACAGAAACTCAGACTCGCAGTTTAGTGTTTAATGTGGTTCAAGATTCAGTGTCTTCTGGTTGCGACAGTATTACGGTAACAGTTATAATATTACAATTAATTGGTGACAGTAATAACATTAGTGAACTGTAACTTTGTGAGAAGAAGGAAATGTCATGTGTGCAAAGTAATTTGGTCGCCGTTTACTTGTTTTTCATGTACCAACATTATGTACTCGGAAATTTAACCAAGATTACCTGTCGAATGTTGGAAGGGGGTTCACGTGAGTAAAACATTTTATGTTAAGAGTGAGGCATCTTTGTCCCCTCCGGCCATTAATTGGCGGTGTCAGTTTACATGACCTACCATAGCGTTACTTATAAAAATAATTTGGTGGGAATCGGTTGAATGATCCGAGACACGGTATGTAAACGAATTATTTTAATTTCGGACTATCTTACAAAATGACGGGAAAATGAGGGTCTGTATAGACAAATTGATGGCTGTAATAAATACTGCCAGAACATAACGTTAATTTAAAATCCGTGATAGTTGTCACGCTAATTAAGTTCCAAGCCCTGCTACCTGGTGGGTTTCTACGACGATATGCAGCTTACCTAGTTTGACGGCCCTCTGGCGGTACAAGACGGGCAAACGTCTGGTGTACATGAACACCAGCTAATTACTGAGCGAGCGTGCGTGATGGGTGGAGACGTGCAGCATGACGGTCCCCGCCCCCCCCCCAAATTACTCTCAAGATGACGGTAACGTCACGGTCAGTGAAAAACGAAAAACGAAAAACGCAATTTTCTAGCGCAAGCCGAGTTTGAATGAAGATTGAGGTTTCTGAGTTGAGTTGAGAGATTTGGGCGGCTCTTGACGTTGAGGTCTTGAGAGCAGATGAGAGTGAAATAAGTTGAGCATGGAGCAGCGTCGAAATACAACGGAAATCACCGAGAAAACCCGCCTACCAGCGGCATCGTACGGTAGGATTCTCACATGCGGAAATCTGGGAGTGACCCGGACAGGGACTGTACACGGTTCGCCTTGGTGGGAGGTGAGCAACCTAACCGCTAAGCCACTGCGGCCCCTGAGATTCCTCAGTAGCTATGTTTGACGATGACGAAAATAAACCAGGTCGTTGAATTTCCAGATTATACTAGAAAATCCTGCTTGGGAGTAATTTTTAATATATAAATAGGGGTTTCGATCATGTGATAAGCCAGGGCAAGGGGTCCTCTAGTAAGGATAAGATGTTCTGAATGATCGTTCATTCTTAAAGCAATTTAATTTTTAAAATGTACTTCGTTTGTAGAGGAAATATCAAAGAATTTTCACGCAATTGTAGGAAAAATTTTTTAATGTTAAGTTTGCTAGTTCTTGTCTTTTAATAATTTCGTGGGAAATATATTGCGAGCATTTAAAACGCCTTCAATTGTACCAAAATGAAATATAAAACATACTTAAGTATTAATTATTTTTAAAAGTTATTTATGTGAAACGCGCACAATCTACACAAAATAAATCGTAAAAAAAAAGTGCAAGGGTTTTCCATAATAACGCATTCGGGGATCCAAGTGGTAGCTTATTCATCCTCTTACCCGTTTCCTGTTGTTCTCCTTTATTCTGGTAGTGATTTGTGGGATTGGAAGGGGAGCGGGGGGACAATGGACTTGTTGCTGATACGATGAGGGAGCTGGTGTTCTCTGGGTGTTGCTAGTCGGGCCCAGGGGACAACTGGCGTCTCTACGTATCGGTAACAAATTCTTTGCATGGTTTCGACAATACAGCATAGTAAGTTAAAAATAACTAAACTGCCGCCATTTTGAATATAAGAGTCTGACTTATTTAAAACACAACAGTTTACATCACCTGCTCCAGTACTACTTGTTTGCCATATCTGGTATGGTTCAATCAATTGTTTCCTGAAATATGACATAAAAACTTTATTTATTTCATGTAATGCTTTCTTACAAAATGGTGGGTTAACAACAATATCGATCCTTTAATTCAAGTATTTCAAAATGAAATGCCAACATACAAAATTTGGTTTAAATCTGTTGAATTGATACCGAGATATGCCGTATCACCCAAAATTTTAAAATTGCCATCACTTTGAAAGTAAAGTCCCAGCATGGTTGGAAACTATACAGGTCTGATTATAAAAAAAAGGGGGGGGGGACATATACAGACAAACTCATACACACTTACACACAGACAGGAAAGTGAACTCATATAAGCCTTTCTTTCCTTCGGAGAGTAGACTTATAAAAATTACCCATAATTTTTCTCTTTTAGCTCACTGCGGATTGTATCACATTTAAATTGCATTGGTTTCACACCAACCTCTGGCCTTTTCCGTCTTTATATTTTGCTGAGAAATATTGATGAACCACCCATATGATGTCTATACATAACAGTTAGTTTGTTATAGTTATTTTCTATTCTAATCATACCCAGAAAACCCGACAAGGTCATTTACACAAGTGGTACTCGGTATTTTTGGTTACCGTATCACCAAAATTATCTTCGTTGACCATCTTTCCCTGAAAGTGTAATACGATTAAAAATAAATAGCACTGTTAATGTACATGCTGTGTTCCAAATTATACACTTTTAAATAACACACATTAGTTTTATAACAGAAACGATACACATCTCCGTTTTTTCGGATTGAAATAAGCCGAATATTTATTTATAATATTCAGAAGGTGCACCCTAATCAGACAATTCTGCAGAGTCTTTAGGACGAATCCACATGTCTTCGGGGCGTCATGTGCAATACATTAAAAATGCTAGGAGGAATAAATATTTCTAGAGGAAGAGGAAGAGAGAGAGAGAGAGAGAGAGAGAGAGAGAGAGTCCGAGTAGTGGTATTTGTTTCAATAATTTTCTTTTAAAATATAAAAAAATTAATAAAACGCTCCTCATAGGCTGATTGATTTTGTTGTGTGGTAACTGGTGGGTTTGGTGTGCTGTTAGAAGTTTCTCAGATACCAACCGAAACGGCTGTGTTGGGTTCAGCTCTGAAGAGAATACGTCACATGCAGATAATTTCTACTTCGGCTTTGCGGCAGACCGCTGACAGCTTGACTCCCTTCAGGAAACTGTATGTCATGTTCAAAGGACGCTGACACTACAGTAGCTGTCAGTCTTCCTCTCTTCCCGTCTTCTCCGGCTTGCATCATGTTTCTGACACAGTGGGGACACGTCCATCACCCTTCCAGTGAGGCGTGTGGCGCCTTCGTAATAATACTGTTACAAGACGCTACATGGGCGTACCCGAGTTTATGGGAGATGTTTGTCTTAATAAAGATAAAATAACTAAATTTGATATTTAATTCAACCACACAGCTTTTATTTACAACATTAAAATATATATAGCCACTATTACTCTCGCTGTTATCAGTGAGCCCAATATAAAATGTCTATCTCAATTCTAATTAAAGTCTTTATCAATGTCTATATGTTGGTTACAGCAACTTAATCCACACTCATTATTAACATATCGTCATTCTGCCTATTGCCATCATTCCCTATGTCTGTCACTCACGCTTCCAGTTTAACAGTCCCGTCCTTCAGTCTGACTCTCCACTGTACCGATGCTCGCAGTTCGCAGAATTCACTCCCGCCGGTCACTCTCGGCGTTACTTGACGCTCTACTGGCTCGTCGCTTCGGTGTCTTCGCACACCTGTCGCTTACGGTCGCACAATCCTCCGAAATCTAAGCTGTTGGCTCGGAGACGCGTCGCGGATTAAGTAGTCTCTCTGGCTCGATCTGGACNCACAATCCTCCGAAATCTAAGCTGTTGGCTCGGAGACGCGTCGCGGATTAAGTAGTCTCTCTGGCTCGATCTGGACGGCTCCCCGCTCCCCGAGTCTCGTTGAGAGATGGAAGGGCGGTGACCAGAACATTTTTTCCAAGATAATCCCAGGATTTGAACACGCGGAGTGTGAGGAGCGAGTGAATCCCGATAGGCTTATCTCGCACTCGCAGTGGCTTGTCTTTGTAAATCACCACCCGCTTCGCGCATTAATACTCTCCTGACTTTTACCCACTCCTTCGCTGGCTCACGTGTAACGGGTCAATGGAAGAGAGGCAAAGCAACATTTAAAAACAGTTTAAATCAAAATTTCAGCGACTGCAATGGTGGAATATAATGTGGGAGATTAGATACAGAAACTATTCTAAAATAAATAAAACAGTGATCTTAATGTAACTTACAGAAAATGTAAATAATAAACTAGGGAAGAGTTATATCGGTTAAAAACGACTGGAGTCATAAAATGATATATAATTTTTTTTCTAATCATCTGTTAATAAAAATGTTCATGCATGAAATAGGTGTTGCAAAAGTTTACAGTTCACAGTTTTAGCAGCAGGGGTGAACTTTTTTAATAGATTATTAAAGGAGAAAGTTATTTTGCTATAATATGACGTTAAACTTTGTCAAACGATATTTAAACGTGGATTACTGTACTACGCGCTGCCCGTTATTGGTTGCCGAAATCGTAAACGCAATTCACCGGAAATCTTTGCTTTCCACTTGTTACCAGACGTCGTTGCAAATTATGAGTTATGTCAAATTTCAGTAAGTCATTTTAGTGATATGTATATATTTGTTAGTTATAAATTACCTTTCACAAATATCAGAATGAAATTTAATTTTTTGTCCAATTTTATTGTTGTGATGCCTTAAATCAAATTATTAATTTGAGCTCTTTTAAACAATTTTTTAATGTGAATCACAAATCACATTTTATATTCTTTGTGTGCAGAAATTATTTTATGATTGGAAAATCAACGCAACTGAAACAGTTTTCTGTTTATAAATGAGTGTGACTATGCATGTATCGTGTTAAAATACACAACGTTAATTATTTTGTTGAAACATATTATTTATGCCGGTTTTATACATTAATAGTAATTTTTTTTGTATATTGATACCAAATTAAAATTAATGAAAAAAAAAAGCAAAGTTAAGGAAAACAAGGATATTTCTTAAGACCCTCTCAAATTTAGAACTCTACAATGTGGTTTCAAAGGAAGCCAGCTGTGGCTCTGTTTAGGGCTAGTTGTGTCAACATGGTGTTTATTCTAGTGTTATATAACATCCTGTTAGCTTCATTCGTAGGTAAGATCCGAACTGCGTTTTATCACCACATTTATGGTTAGATACCAGGGTGTTAAGTTGCTTGGTGGTTCCTTTATAAATTTGTACTGTAAATTCAGCATTTTATATTGGAAACTTTGACAATTCTGCCAAGATTGTTTGTTTACTTTTATTCCGTGATATTTACAAATTACCGACGCAAATGAACATTTAGCCTTGTAAATATTAACGAGTAAAGATGTAAGAGTCCTAGAAACGACAAAACAGAGTTTTAAATTATTATTTGTTTCGTTTTGTAAGAATTTATTTCTGTACTGCTTATATTTTAAAATTTCTAATGATCTCGTGCCAGTGCGACTTCAATATTGTCCATATTATATATTACTATTATTATATATATTCCGAATTACAAGCGTACATTCGAAGCGTGTGACGAAAATTACGGTAATATTTAATATTATGAACTCGCGAGTTGAAAGAGTTGTCTATTCGCGGTTTACTCACACTTTTCAAATCTAACCTTTGAAAAATTACCCCATGTTTGATGTGTTTGGTAGTTTCCTAAATAGGCTACGCCAAGTATCACAACCATTTTATACCTCTGTTAATATAAATCTGCTTTATTTTTGGTTAAAATGTACTTTTACTTATATCGTGTCTATATAATATATTTTATTTATAAATAATGTGAATAAAAACAGAGATAAAATATGTGTGTTGGTAATGCCCAGTAAGAAATAGCTCTTACGCAAAATGCGCGCTATTATATTAGGTGCGGAAGAACAGGGTGCGTTGTTCCTTTGCTGTAATTTTCCATACTTAGCTAAGTATTGTTTGCACAAGGCGGAGGAATACCCTGGAAGTAGAACTTTAGCAGGGCTTCAGAAAAGTTGGAAGTAATCGTGAATGGACAATACCGGCCACGACCGAATAGCTTACAAGAGAATAAAATCCCCGGATAACAACAGTAACACGAGCTCTTACTACGCATTTGAAGCCAAATGCGAGAACATGTTTTATCTGATGTTCTAACCCTTGATAATAATAGTGGCCGTTGATCAATTTATTTTAACCACATATTAAAAGTTTTGACCCCAGAAACCGTAGTCAGCTGGAAAAAAAAAACAATATAAAAGTATATTAGAAATGAAAATGTGATTGATGTTTTCTATACATTTGCCCGGGTCAGGACATACATAAGGCATACGGCTATCACCGAAGAAATCCCCGGGACGGGGAGAGGAGTGTATTTTATTCGGGGTTTTGAATCAAACCTTTAAAAAATTACCCCATATATGACGAGTTTGGTTTTTTTTTCAAAATATGTCTTGTATTACAATCGTTTTATACAAGCGTTAACATAAAAATAATTTCTTTTAAGTTTAATTAAACTTTTACTTATATTTTACCTTTATTATATTATATTACATTTATAATTAATATGAATAAAAACAGCAAGGAAATAGGTGTGGTGGTTGCGCCTAGNTATGACGAGTTTGGCTTTTTTTTCAAAATATGTCTTGTATTACAATCGTTTTATACAAGCGTTAACATAAAAATAACTTCTTTTAAGTTTAATTAAACTTTTACTTATATTTTACCTTTATTATATTATATTACATTTATAATTAATATGAATAAGAACAGCAAGGAAATAGGTGTGGTGGTTGCGCATGGCAAGAAATAGTTCTTTTGTAAAATAATATTACATTAAGTGCGCACGAATCCTGTGCGTAGTCCCTTTGGTGTAATTTTCTATACTTGGTCAAGCTATGTTTGTATGAGGCGGAGGAATATACTGGTAGTAAAATTTTATCAGTGCTTCAGAAAAGGTGGAAGTAACCGTGAAGCGTATACAAATATCTTGTGGCTAAAGAGCACGCCAAACTGACCTCTCCTCAACCGCAGTAGGTTTTTTCTGTGCCATGATAATATTTCGGCAACTATGTTATCAGCGTACATTTTCTATGCACTAGTCAGGCATATAAATAGTGCTTATATGAAAATCATTCTATTTCTGTGTGTCCATTAGAGAAAACGGATACGTGGTTCAAGTTTCAATAAGACTAACTGAAAGTCCAAAATAAAGAAGTTTCTTCTACCCACCTATAAACAAACATATATTTGTGCGTGTGTAGGTGTGTATATAATGAAATTTTTTCATACAACCAGCTAGGCTCGTAATTATAGCTACAATACCGGGCAAAACTTACAACCTACGTTTCCGTTACCCCGCAAAATCTACACGCAAAAATCAAAAGAAAAAAAATTCCATTAAAATATATTTTTAAGAATGAAATTTTACCAAGTTGCAGAAGAGCGTTGTAGTTCAGTGCCTAATCCTGCTATCGTTTCCACTATTCCTTGTCAAGTGAAGTTCATTTTCCTCAAAAAAATAGCTCCGATTGCACTTAATATTACTCAAAAATTGTAAATCAGTACAAAATTGCAGTCTCTATGCCATTTTAACTACACAGAAACTTCAGTTGGATAGTTAAATCTGCTCAGTGAAGCCTAACGTTTTTATATAGCAAACATCAGTCTGTAACAATATAGCAAAGAAACAGCGTAATCAGGTAAACTAAAAACTTAAAAGGCATTGACAACAGTGTCTTAAATATTGGGAAATATTATGACGACAGAATGATAATTTTATGTAAATGTAAAACCTACCTGGAAAATACCCGACAATGACACGCATCCAATATCCATGGTGAGTTGCCGTGGCCATGAAGAAAATAAAACTTGAAATTTAACCATCACCTGTCAACGCTAACAAAAATTCTTATAAGAAGCGGAAGATTATATTAAAAGTATACAAAAATTGTTTAGAATTTGCTAAAAAATACCCGAGCTTTTAAAGCAAGGGTAAAATTCTCAACTAATTTATATTTTATCAACGTCAGCATGAATGCATACAAATAATAATAAAATGAGACTGCGCACAAAAGAACGTAAAGCACCAAATATTGTCAGGATCAGTTATTCATGCTAAACCTCAGTTTTGTCTTTTAGAATTGCGTGTATATGTATATGTATGGATATAGGTATTTATGTATAAGAGTATAAACGAATGTATGGAAATATAAGTAATTTTTTATGCATATATGTAAATACGATTTTAAAAATTTAATTAGGTTTCCATATACGCGTATAAATATAAAAAGTAAACGCATTTGAACATTTTTAACATATATGTGTATATATCCATGTATGTGTGTAAATATGTGTTTAGACTATTCTCGTTAAAGCGATCACTTTTTAAACCATTCTTATTTGCAATAATCACCAATAAATATATTTATTTTAGCCTTCGACGTTAATTTCAGAGTAATGAGGAATATACACACTGCGTTTATGAAATAAATTATATGTACTAATTCTCGGCTTAATTTTGGACACTACTCTGCCCTACAGTTATAACCTGCGTTTACGCGCACTGTGTAATAATAAATCCAGTGCATGGAAAGGTAACAAAAGATGTCCGGTGTTCAGTATTCACGAAGGAAAAACATATTTTTTTCACGAAAACGTAGAGTAAACCGATTTGTAATCACTCTGACGCGTAATTTACATACTTTAGCGATGAAAGGTATTATCATTATAAACACATTTTATAGATTGAGAATTCCGTAGTATAGTATACTGAAATTAATGCATTTGGCACGTGTTACAGTGTGAAAACACTAAGAAAACGCCAGTTACGGCAACTACACTGCTCGTACTTAGCGTACGGAAAAAACTACAAATTAAAATGTTTATGTTTTTATTCTTGTCAAAGTGGCTCGGATACAAATGTTGACTGTGGGATGCTCGTTGAAAGGGGGGCAGGAAGAATCACGGGTTTATTTGACGACGGGCTATATTTTAAATGCTCGTACAATTGTGCTACTCCTGCAAATAGACCACAGGTTTTTACCGTGAATTAAAGAGGTTTCAGATAAAAATTTCTGTAACAGAAGGATTGTAAATTAATAGACTACGCAGTCTACTCACTGTGGCAACAACAAACGGATTCTCTTGTTAATAGACGCCTTAGCATATTCCTTCCCATTTTACTAAATAAATAGTGATACTTCAATAAGGCCTTGCGCTGTGCTTTTGATCTTACAAACCACGAAATAGTATAAATGAAAACAGTTCAATATTTTTGTGCGGCGTCTGCAAGCGAATAGCATTTAAGGTTGAATGTAAGGGAAGCTCAGTGCGATTCTGCCTCCATAAATGGCATTGCTAACGTCATCTACAGAAAGTGTAACGCCTGTAGGTAGGCAACCAGCTATACACCAGCCTCCCGGGGAGTGGCAAGAGCGTGGCATGGCGGACGAGTCAGGTGCCCCGGGGATAATCAACTGTCACTTAGCAGCTTATCGCTTCTTGAAATCTCCACACAGTTCTGGCTGTGCACTGGACTTTCTGGGACAGCAGTCCAGCAATAGAGGTTTGCTTCCTTTCGCATGTCTGAAGATTATTTCACATATATTTGCTATTTAGTACCTCATATTTCATGTAACGGGGGTTATTCGTAAATACAAACAAATAGCCGAGCGTAAATCAGTGTTTTAGTTCAACATACGGGCGGTAAGCGATACTACTGTTTCCGTGTTATTCTATGTTGACCGCACTGTGCTATTAAAATCTATAAAACAGCAAATTTCTACCACTGCATAATTTCAAATTGCCGGCAAATGTAGTTTATTGAGTTGCGGACCTATATAACCAAATTTTGTTGATGACCACATTACGAGTAGAAAATAAAGAAAAACAAGTGATGTTTATTATACAATGAGGATGCGGAGGTTAATAATCAATGGAGAGTTTGCGATATTCTGATAGAAACGTGACTGCTACACTTAGTGCCATGGTAACTTCCTCCCCGCTTTTTGTTTCCAAGACGTAAAGCGGCTCCCGATAAGCAGAAAATAAAATTATAATAGCACCCCAGGACACAATCTGAGCAGCTGCAAAGACCCGCTAGTTAACTTCGGCAGTTTGAAGTCGAATAAGGTACAGGAGTGACAGAAGCGACATTCGGCGTCATAAAGGCGTTGACTGTGCAACCGCTACCGTCGCGCACAACTTGGGTGACAAAAAGAGCATGGTTTTCTAATGATTACATTTGAGATGCATCAAATTGTAACTACAGCGATATTTGTGTGAGCTAAGACAAAACTCATTATGTGTATTTTTTACTCGTAATAAATATGCCCGCGTGCTAAATAAAAATAAGCCATACATTTACTGTCAACATACATCATAGACACCAAATTTTAGTTTCCCGTGAGAGACCGGAAGCGGGAGGGGGAGGAGGCTCAAATAATATGTAACCACGCCCATGTTAATTTTAATATATTGATATTTTCTATATTATGTGTGTTGTAGGTTTGTACGAGACGTTATGCACGAATGTAACCACTTATTTTTGAATCAAATATGTATTGAGAATTTATACAAAACCAAATACATAAACACATTAAAATACTATTATATTTGGAAAGTAATGAGGCAGGAAGTTACTTTAAATTTTACTTTTAAAAACTGAACTTGTGGCCAACCACCATGCTGGCTAAATTTGAAGGAGTGATAGCCTCCCGCCCCTTTTTTTTTTACTACTTTTGTGACTTGTCAGAGATTTATATATATATGACGCTAAAACCTACAATGAAAGAAAACGGAAAATAACTACTGCAGTGTCTAACATATTTAACAATACGGCAGCAATGACACCAGCCACGGATCCAGAGGTAAGTTTCAGGAAGGCGGGAGGGAATTTTTTTTGGAAAAAAAAATATATACAGGCTGGTTATAAAAATCATGGGACAAACATTGAGGGGTGGTAGAGCTCACTAAAACAAACAATTATTATATAGGAATATATGGGCGGGAGTGACGCGTTGAGGCACAAACAAAAAATAACACATGGAACGCAACACATTGCTTATTTACAACGTCGCCGTTAAATGCCTTTTTACAGCTATGCTTATAATAATTGCTCAATATTGCTACCACCGACAGTAATGCAAGCTTGGTAGCGTCGGTGGAGTGATTGGCGAACAGATTCAAATACGCCGGGTATTTCACGCACGCCAACATTGTCAGCCAATCACGCCATATGTAGAGGTCGCCAAGCATGCGTTACTGTTGGCGGATGCATTTCCAGCAACTGTTTTAACATTTGCTGTACGGAATCACTAGTTAAGTATGCTGCTAATGAACATTTCATGTTTCCGTTATTGTGTTATGTTTTTGTGTTTGTGCCTCAACGCGTCACTTCCGCCCATATATTCCAATACAGTAATTGTTTGTTTTAGTGAGCTCTACCACCCCTCAATGTTTGTCCCATGATTTTAGAATCATCCTGTGTATCGGCGTGTGGCTGTTTTTGGGGACATGACCGTGAGTTATACGTGAATAAGTTTGTGTTAGCAGATAATATTTTCTTTGGGATATGGAAATAAAATCAATACTAGTCTTGTATGGTTTAAGTTGACAGATCTAGCTAGACGATATATATATTGTTTGGCAGCAAAATCAGCATACTGGGACATCGGAGTCGCAAGATGAACTGCCCGCAAATGTTTGCCTACGTCCAAAATGACCAGCAGTCACCACGGGCTTCCACCTGCGATGCTAACTGCGCAGTCGTATATCTGTTCGAAGAAGACCTCATTTATCTTAATCATGTTATTAGTCACTATGATCACTTCGTTAGTGCCGGAATCGATCACCCTGCAAACATTACATCGCCGTTTCCGTCCTGCGACCCCATATGTTGGTGTGATTAAAGAAGTATTAGTCAGATATTCCCTCGAGATATTCTTCAACTCATAGTGATGGAGAGAGATATGGGTGCCACTTAACGGCTGAGGTCTTCAGCTCTGATGAGATTGATTGATTGAAAAGGGTTTATAAACGTCCTCCGGTGTTTGTTTTGTCTGAAGGCTTTCAGTAGACAGCTTACCAACTAACTTATGACCTAACTTACACTTACTCCTATGCCTTATCTAGGATTCGAAACCAGAACCTCCCGTACCCCAGACCTGCGGCGCACCAACCAACTGCGCCATAGGAGGTCGGTAGCGCTGATGAGTGTGAAGTCAGATGAAAATGGGAAAAATGGCACAACTCCGAGAAAACCAATTGCTCAGCAGCAACGTCCACCACGTTTTCCACACGTCAAACTCGGGAATTCAACCCGGTTCGCCGTGGTGAGACGTGATATGTTGTCTGACCACTACACTTCCGTGGCCTCTCATTCCACTCACGTTAGCTAGAAAAATAATATGTATTCTCTCATGTGTCTACTGAGTGGCATACTGAAATGTCAGTACAGTAAGTGGAACATGTTGAATATAAATATTTTCACCAATAATTTATAATTACTCATTGCTTACCGCAGTTTTCTAAAGTAAACGACACGCTTATTTCACTGCATACCAAAGCAAATTCTAATCTCCTTTGTAGTTTCTTGTCATAAAAGTCGATGACTTCATTTATATTTAAATCCACTTATATACTGTTGTGAAAGTTCAGTAGAACCAGTTTTGGTAATCCACTTCAGTACCACGTGTGATAAGCTTGAGAACAGAAAATTCAGTCAAATTCATAGTAACATTTTAGTATTTATCATTTCGTAAAACTTTTTCACAAAAAACACACGAACTGAAAACACTCATCCCAGTCGGCGAGTAAGATCATTACAACCAGGAGCACAGATGCCCCACACTATAGCGAAACTACTTTCATTTAGACATGTTTCACATCTTTGAGTCTTTGTACTCACTCAGAATCTACGGAATGAATTCGAAGATGAAAATGAGCAGGAGTCAGAATACTCCACATTGTCTTCACTTCCACCAGTGCTGTGTGTACTATACTGTACTATAGTTATTGACAAATTATGTTAGTTGTATCGTTTGATTTATTTTACTTTCTTTAAGGTACTTTAGGAGGTGAGGGAGGCGATCGGCATTGAATTTGTGCCTGAATGCCACCGCGATATTTTCCGCTCGTTCTCACTGAATCTAACACAAACCCTCTCTGTGGCGCAGAAGTTTGGGACTGTAAATTAGGGTGAAAAGCGTCCTGAATTCCGATTACAAGAGTGCAGTTTTTTCATATATGTATTGTTATTTCGGTGTTAGGACCAGATTAAGTTTAATGCATGAGACTGACCTCTGATTACTCTGCTTTCATAAACCAGATATATAGACCGCAAAAAATAAGTCCCTTAAAAGTGCCGTACTTATGTCGTCTTCTAACATACATTATTTTTCATATTACTAGTGAACGAAGGCTATGAAATCTATGTTAAGTATATGCATTGGTTTACAATTTCCAAACAATATTTAAAAACATAAAATGTATAAAAATAGAGGTGCGACTATTGACTTATTTGCACAAGTATCTGTTCGTTATTTTCTTTGGGCTCTCGCACTCGATAGGTGTGCTAACGATATACAGGGGATGGACAAAATGATATGAACACCATGCAATATAGTACATTTTGTTGCATGTTGGCAACACTGCTTCCGTGTAAATAATGCGATGCGTATGTATTGCACAGTTTACGTGCCAAGTCTTGTAGGTTATATTTCAGTGTATTATACCCTTTGTTCTGCGACTGCTAAAACAAGCGGTCGGTGAAATGTGTGATCTATCAGACTTCGATAGAGAGCAAATCGTTGGTGCTTGGTTAGCGGGAGCGTCTGTGACCAAAACAGTTGAATTGTTTTACGTTTCACGAGTGACAGTATCCACGGTAATGACAGCATACAAAAAACATGGTAAAACGTCATCGGCGAAGAGGAATAGTGGGTGAAACCCAAAGTTAACTGACAGAGACCGACTAACAATACAAAGAATTGTGGCCAGACAACATAAAACTACCGCGGCAAAAGTGACAGCAGAATTCAACACTCACTTGAGTAATACTGTTTCGACAAAAACAGTACGACGGGAGCTCCACAAAGCTAACATTCATGGAAGGGCTGCAATTGCGAAACTCTTTATAACGGAAGCCAACGCTAAGCCGCGAAAGAAGTGGTGCCACGATCATAAAACCTGGACACTTGATGATTGGAAGAATGTGGTATGGTCCTATGAATCTTCTTTTACATTGTTTCCTACAAACGGCCGGGTTTATGTATGGAGAACCCCAAAAGAAGCCTACGATCCGGACTGCCTGCTTCCTACAGTCAAACATGGGGGAGGTTCCATTATGATTTGGGCTGCTATATCGTGGTATTTAGCTGGTTCTCTCATTCAAATCACTGGCCGGATTACTGCGGATGAATATCTCGACATCCTCAATGATGACGTTCTTACTATGACTTGCATATTTTTGCCAAACACTGCCATATTCCAAAATGATAATGCGCCCATACACACAGACAAAAAGGTTCAGCTTTGGTTTGAGGAGCATCAGAATAAAATCAAACAATCGTCAGACCTCAAGATAATTGAACTGTTATGGGGAGTTTTAGAGCAGAGAGTGAGGAGCAGATTTCCATCTCCAACATCATTGAAGCAATTGGTGGATGTTTTGGGACAAGAATGGGACAACATTCCTTTGGAAACTATTCAGAAACTCTACGAATCTATTCCGCGAAGAATTGCAGCTGTTATAAAAGCAAATGGTGGCCCAACACCTTATTAATAAATAAATATTGTGTATATGTCAGGTGTTAATATTATTTTGTCTATCACCTGTACATATATATATNTACATATATATTTATGAACGCAGACACCAATGCTGAAACTGTCTCCCCTTTGGAAGCTGTGAATATTGTATGGATATAGGAACTATCCTAGCAACCACCTTTCGTAGCACAAACGATGTGATTAATGATTCTAACACAACGTTTTTATACATAGATAAAACTTAGGTACGAAATTTTATGTAAGGGGTTATCTTTGCAACTTTTTTTGAAAAACAATAGAAAATTATACGCGATATTTCCGCCACAGTTAGACACTAGCTGATGTATATACATAAAATACCCAATACAGCATTACAGCCACAGTAAGAAGGTATAGAACTACGCATAACGGGATGACTAGAGAGGAAAGCCAGTAAGCTAGTAAGTAAAAGGAATGAATGATCAAGTAAGGAAATGGTTCGAATAAACATCCCTATCAGTGAACGCTATATAATCTGTCGTAACTTCTGTAAATCATGTATAATATGTAGAACATACTGTCCCTGAAAACATTCTTTTGGTATAATTTTCAAAAATGAAAAATGGAATACATTTTTTAAATATGCAAGTTATCCTACATATTTTTTCTGTTAGGCCTTTATATGAATTAAATTTGAAACTTTTTGATAAGTGCTTCTGAATGGGAAGTAAAAAGCAAAATACAATTGTCATAACCTCTGTGTTTAACGACGGTAGAAGCAAATAAGGGATAACTGCAGAAATATTGACCTAGAGGGAATAAAATATATCAGTCGTGTTTCAGGATACGCATTAAAAAGTATTTACTGACTTTATAAAAATATAAAATACTTGCCACTTTTGCGCTAAGCCAAATTTTTGATAAGGGAACGATATACTGCAATTAATATTTTGCCGTGTACGTGTCTTACAGTTTTTCATTCAACATAAAGTGATTCTGTTTTGAGAAAATACTGGGAACATGCAGCTGTAAGTGTTTCAGTTAATAATTTGTTTTCGGCATATTAAGCGTATATATTTAGAATCCGCCCCACACCTACGATCCATAAAATGAATTAAAAACAACACTTATTGTCCTGATTAGCTATATCTTTAATAAACTTCGATGGACATAGAGAAATTATTTTCACTATTATTAACGGACTTATATAAAATAAATGTCTGTGTTGTTTATGAAATAGCGTGGACGTACTGATGCATATATGCCCTTAGGTTATAGCTAGCTTCAAAACGACATAAATGTTATTTACGTAGCTTTGTGGGGAAACACATTTAAATCTTTAGTTAACATCATAGAAAAGTAACTAACGTGAACATTATGTCAAATACTTCACTTGTCCCACCCACTCACTGATCGTATAAATAAAATAACAGTCTTAAATAGGGGTGGGCGAAGCTTCAAAAATTCAAATTAGAAAAGAATATTTTTAATATTCGTATTCGTATTCGAAAGAAAAATTTTTACTTCGAACTTCGAAAAAAATATTTTTTGGGAAAATTTAATTATTTATTATTATTTGCCCAAAAAACAAAACACGATGACGTGGGCTTAGTAACATCAACAAAAAATTTTATTTAACATATGCCACACACATGACTAGTGAATCATGAAAGCATAACCTCAACATAACAGAATGCCCACAATTTAGTCCAAACTGCATCACGGTGTAAAATATTGTCAGCATATAATTTTACTCACAAGAAAGCAAAAAAAAGAATTTACGGAAAAAACCTTTTTTGCATTACGAAACACTTCATTATCTTCCCAAACTTCATTAGGTACCACAGATTTTAATATCTTATATATGTTTATTTCCCTCATATCCAACAGCGCCTTAATGCATTACGATGTGATAAATAGGAGATTAAAATGCAAGATTTACAATCTAAACTACTGTGAAATTGCAGCCAGTGCAATTCAAACCTCCGTAATATAGTAAAAAAACAGGAAATTGTAAATAACTACGTTTCACTTAACGCCATCTTGAGTGGCCTCGGATTACCCTTACAGCCAACAGGCAACAGTGTTCTGTTGACGAAATCATAAAACAAGTAATGAAGGAATTAAACTGTTACCGTGTGTATTTGTAGAAGACAAAGATGGATATCAAACAAAATTTAAAAAAAATTGACACTCCACGACAGTAACTCACGTAATTTAATAATGTATACGTATGCAACATAATAGCAGCCGTATTAAAGTGAATCATAAATTTTCAATATTCGATTATGATAACGTTTTTTTTTGTAAATAAGTGGAAAATACTCATTTTTCATCTGCCTTTTACCTAGCTTGTAAAAATGAATGTTATCAAAAAAATACTGTTACTATAAGTATTTGTCAACAAATCCCTTCTATTCTATATTCAACTAGAACTCGTGAATATTTTTAAAAATTCGCTTCAAATTCGCTTCAAAATGAAATTTCAAGCTTCGCCCACTAGTGGTCTGAAACATCACCTCGTCCAGCGAGAATATGTACTGTTTCAAGACAGTTATTAAGTACTAAATCATTTGATTGCATTAATTGATTATTATTGACAGTAGTTTATATATATGTTCAGTCTGGCACAGGATTTTAGGAGTAGGATCCAGGATCCGTCCGCCATCTTGGTAGGTACGGTTTGCAGCCTTGTTGATTGGCGGCCTTAGACGTCCATGTTATCGACAACATTGCCTGTTTCACTCCAAAACTACTTCCGAAATAAATTATTTTGACCAAAAATTACATTTTCCCCAAACAATTTCCAAAAAAATGAAAAAATTAGGAAAGCGGATTTGAGCTCCTCGAAGCAAGAGCCGAAAAATCCTCAGTGGAGCAAAAAGATTAGGGGCTCTTAGCAGAATGAGCCATTTAATCATGAGAGCAGAAGAGAAGTGTTCGAGACTCCGAGCCAGGTCAAGCGGACCGAGAGTATCAGCGGACCTGGCCCCCTCCTCCGGCTTCCATCCAACACCTACCACATCCACACCCCGCTTAAACCAATTCCTCTATTTCATCTCACCCACTCAACCCTCTAACGAACAACCCCTAAAAATTCTAAAAATCCAGGAACATATAACATTTACTTTACACACTCGCCCCACCAACCCACCCCTCCTCTCTCCAAATTAACAATTGGCCTTACATAAGAGACATTATCGTTCTACCCATACCCATAAATGGTTTATGCCCATTGGCCATTAAATTACGCCCGTGACACATATTGTGCCAGTATTAGACACTGCAGAAAGTAATAGTTATTTTCTTTTTGTAGCATCTACCACTAGAGGGTTCCCATGTCGTCAATTTCCAAACATTTTTGGCGACTCAAAACATAAAGTATTTACTAATAAAAATATAATCAAGAAAAATTGCAAAAAATAAAATATAAATATAAAAATCGAGGAATGTACATTAACCTCATACTCATCCCATCATCCACACCCAATCATAAAAAATCGAAAAAATTCGCAAAAATATTAATAAAAATCTAAAAAAATCGAGGCATAAATAACGTTGAACTCACACCCATCCCATTACCCTCACATCACCCCCTTTTCTCATCCACACAAAACAAATTGAGAAAAATTGCAAACACCGAAAAAAACTAATAAAAGTTTAGGAAAATATTACATCTCTGACTCCGACACCCACGTTGGATGTTAGAGACCTTTATCCAAATGACCTTGAACTCGGAAAGTTAAGAAAATCGGGAAAAACTACAAAAATGTAAAAAACAATCGAGATAATGATTGCATACGTATTACGAAAACCTAAGTAGGACGTGTGACCATAAAAGTTTTATTCTCGTTAAGATGGCAGAGCACATCCACTCCCTGGTACGACGATCAGCAGACATCTGATCCTCCACCGCTTTATTTCATTGGCTGTATAGCCGATCAATCTTACGACCCCGAAAGCGAATTATTGACTATAAGTAGTACATATAAAACCTCCCTCCTTCCCTCACCCAAACGACAACACACATCTCGTCGCTCTACTTCTCTTGCCATTTACTTACCATAGCTCAGCCACCATCAACATTTACGCACATCACCGTCCATTAAATCGACTCCCCCTCCAAAACCACCCACAATAATTCGCAATAGCTCATCCCCTCGCCATCCATTCTCGCCATAAACCACCCACACGATTCTCCACCGCTCTCCCTTTCTCTAAACGAAGCCCCCAACCGGTTCCTTACATAACTCTTCCCAATACTAGCTCTTGCCAAGAAAAATTCCTGCAAAAATGACTAGAACAGATGCCAAGACTATACCACCCAGGTATACCAACAGTCGATGACAACCAATCTCGAAAAAGTCGTCTTATATGAATGACCAGTCCAACTAATCAGTTGCGAAACATCCCTGAAAAATATTCCCCAGTTCATTCGTTCAACTTATAAAACTTAGCCGAAATTTAAATCGACCCGAGTAAGGCATAATTCCTCAGATCCTACAATGACCTCTCCTCCTGCACACACTCGCATAAAGTTTATCTAAATCAGACTCTCACAATCGCTTGTACACATAGGTGAATTTATAAGTCTTTCAGAGAAACAGAACAGTCTGAATAAGAAATTAAACTCACATTATTATGTGTACATAAATTTCATTAATTTACTTATTATATACATTCTATCATTCTAATTATTTATTTCATACATTCGATCTTTATATTTCTCTGATGTTTGCATATCATGGATATTACCCAACAGTCTCATCTGATATAACTTTCATCCTTCAGTTCACTAATGATAGAAGATATCTCGTTAATGTGCGAGGAATCGCCATCTTGTTTCAAAGAGATCAACTGTCTGAGTCTATCAAAAAGTTCATTCGGGTCTTCGGTAAACATGTAGTCAGTATGGTGTGCGTCTTCTGCCTTTTCCATTCCGCTCGTTGCAGCAAATGAATGAGCGTTTTGAAGCCTTCGACCTTCTTCACACCACTTGTCCAAGGAAACTCGCTGGTGAAATGTGTGGGATCGTCGAGAGAATCATCATCCTTCTGATCAGATACTTCATCAACACCGTCTTCATAGTCATTATCATCAATGCTGTCTTCATTATCGTCTTCACCTCCTGTTTCATTCTCAATATCAAGTTTACTTCGCTTTGTTGTAGTAGCATCGTCATCATCAGTAATTAGAGATGATGACCATTTATTTTGAAGTTCGTCGACTTCACACGAAAGTCTTGCATGTGCACATTCCACACAAATCCACTGTACTGCACTCATTCACTCTTTAGCTTTAACTGTCTCATCGTTATCGCCTGACGAATCTGTACCCACCAATGCAGCATGGTGTATTGGCGACATAACTAGCTGGCTTCCAGTAGACGAACCCATGCAGATCTCGATGCATTACTTCAATATATCGCATTGCATAAACAGCATGATACCTATGTCGTAATGCTTCATCGCGCGAAAAGGACTATTCGTACAGGTGGTTCTCTCATATCGCCGAGCATGGCAGCTTTTTTTGAAGATCTTTCCACAGTAGCAACACTGTTTCCCATGTAATTGCCCAGCAGTGGGAGAAGGTACATCCATAGAGATAAGTTCTATAGTAGATTTCGTACAATCATTGGCTTGCATTATATTAATGAAAAAATTTACTTTCTTTCTACAGTAGCAACTTGTGTATCTGCTATGCCTAGCTACTGCTCCATTATAAACTTACTAACATATTTCATCAGTGAGATAAAAACATTTTTTTACGCATCCATTCAACCAGAAATTTTATCTATTTCCTTGATCACATTTCAATGCGGTTACATGTTCAACAGTCTCTTCCTGAGTGTTCTTTGCTCAGCTTAAACACATGCTCCGCAAATGACCCCTCCTGCTCCGTAAATGACCCCTTAATGACCTCTCCTCCACAAATGACCCCTAAATGACAAATCCTGCTCGGCAAATCACCCATTCTGCTCTGCAAATCACCCCTTTCGCTCTGAAAAAACCTGTAAATGACCCCTTCTGCTCTCCAGATGACCCGTAATGGCCCCTTCTGCTCCACAAATGACCACTAAATGACCCTTCCTGTTCCGAAAATGACATCTCCTTATCCGCAAATGACCCCTTCTGCTCCGTAAATGACTGTAAAATTAATCTATTTTGTTAATAATACTTTGCATTGGTTATCTTATTCAAATGCGATTTTAACCATAAAGTTAGCTTAATAAGATATCATGCTTAATTAATTTAAAATTTACGCTGTGTTTTGTGCAATAATCGTTGCGGAGTAACTAGGATTCCAGCTATCATTAAACCTTGAGACAATTTCCACATCCAAATGGTAATTTTCCGTATTCTATTAAGGTCTCGAATGCGTACTTTTCAAAAGTAAAAAATGTCTGACAAGGTAAATTAAAAATAAAATTTTAGTTACGAAACTTTTAGTAAAATCTATTTAACATACCACAAGTACATGCGGTACACATTGCGTTAGTTATTATATCATAAAATAATACGGTAACCAGTGAGAGTTTCATGGGGCGAGTCAACGAGAGAAAGACTGCACGTCTTTTCACTGCCTCGTTCGTAAAGGCGACCAAATTCTCAATGTGCATATCTAGATCGTCCTTTGCGCTCCCACGCTTCTAGGCATCGGACATACTAAATACCTCTGAAAGACGGCGTCCTTGGAGTCAACGAAATGGTCCACCGTAGCGCCAAAGATATGGGGGAGGGAGGACGACGTACTATGCTAGAATTTACCATCCGTTTTCCTTGTTCACGGTTCCACAACATATGTTTTTTATTAACTAAGTTCATATTTAGCAGACTATTTAAATTCTGCTAGACCTTTTCGAAATAGATATTTTTCTGTGAGTACTTTTTGCGCCGGACTGTAAGAGGAGAACGCTGTTCAGAGCGTATATAGAATGTTCACGATTAATTGAGCACTTTTGAAATATACAAATATAAAAATGTCATAGCCCTTACCTTTACATATATATAAATGGGCAGGCAATCGTCAATTTAAGTTGGTAACGATGGAGAGTGAATAGTTTAATGTATTTAATTTTGAATTAAAAGTTTAGGTTAGCATTTGTGGATACTGAAAAGATTTTTTTTTTTTTTGCTTTCTACTTTTTAAATGCATGTACGTGTAAGAACGAGCACACCTGCAAAATATTTTACTTTTGTAATAATTTCACAGTTTCACTTTCCCGACGCAGGAATAAAGCGATCAGGCCCATGACAATGCTCATTTGCACATGGCGGAAGAATACACAATGTGAATGCAAGTATATCTTACGCAGGGCTTTCAAAAGTGCTCAATTTACCGTGAACAGCCTATATAGCGTGGCATCCAGCTGCTATCCCACCACTCTACGACTGGTGCGTGTTTGTGCGAGCAAAGTTGCGTCACTTGACGGTGGGAACTGTGACACTATGCGCATGCAACTGTTTGTACTGCCCGTCCCTTCCCACCCCGAACACTGGTTACTGGGTCGGCTTCTTTGATCTCAAAACACACGGGCAAAGAGGATCGCCTCAAGACGGATCACCCTGAACATGCCCGACACATACCAAGCAAAGGCTTTCCATAGCAGGCCGATTGACGGACACTCTAACTGTGAAGCCGTATAGGACGTTGCGCTCTCCGAAAAGGAATGGACGCTGGTGAAAGAGTGACGACCGGCACAACTCTGCCGCGATGTATATTGAAACGACTACTGCTAAAGTTCAGAGGAGAAAATANGCTGCTATCCCACCACTCTACGACTGGTGCGTGTTTGTGCGAGCAAAGTTGCGTCACTTGACGGTGGGAACTGTGGCACTATGCGCATGCAACTGTTTGTACTGCCCGTCCCTTCCCACCCCGAACACTGGTTACTGGGTCGGCTTCTTTGATCTCAAAACACACGGGCAAAGAGGATCGCCTCAAGACGGATCACCCTGAACATGCTCGACACATACCAAGCAAAGGCTTTCCATAGCAGGCCGATTGACGAACACTCTAACTGTGAAGCCGTATAGGACGTTGCGCTCTCCGAAAAGGAATGGACGCTGGAGAAAGAGTGACGACCGGCACAACTCTGCCGCGATGTATATTGAAACGACTACTGCTAAAGTTCAGAGGAGAAAATANGAAAGAGTGACGACCGGCACAACTCTGCCGCGATGTATATTGAAACGACTACTGCTAAAGTTCAGAGGAGAAAATAATCTTTGCGCAGCTTTGATGGAGGAAACGTAGGGGGAGCAGTGTAGGGGAAGGCTCTTCCTAACCCTTAGCGCTGGAAATCACGTGTCACTGTTATTGACAGGTAATATGCACGCGCGAAGCAGCTCTCGCCTAATTTTCTCGGCCGCTGTCACTGCTGAACTGAGGGGCCGCGGTGGAGTCGTGGTCAGACTACTCGCCTCCCACCAAGGCGAGCCGGGTCTGATCCAGGATTTTCGCAAGGGCGATGCCGTTGGTCGGCGCGTTTTCTCGGATATCTCCCGTTTCCCTCACTCTTGCATTTCGGCGCTGCCCCATACTCTCCTCGCCTCACCCTCATCAAGACCACGTTGTTAATAGCCACTACTTAACTAAACGACCTCACCCCTTCGTGTAGTGGCGCATTATTTTCTCATTTGGGTTTCACTCTACCTTTGTGCAAAGCCAGGATACCAGCGACGGAGTCGAGGAGAGTTTCTGTAATGGCTTCGCCCCTTGTATGTCATTCTCGTATGTATAATGTCCGGAGTGGGCTAGGTGTGGTGCCGTAGAGGGGCTCGGTGGGCCGGGAAAGGGGCAGAGCGGTTGGCGGGCTTCCGGGTCACGTGTCCGGGCAGTGGGCGGGCCGGTCGGGTCGATACGCGCACCTGAGGTGACGGGCTGTGGCGGACAGGTGCCGGGAGCCCCGTCGTCGACCCGCGGTTTCCAGGAGCGCCTGTGCACGGTTCACACCGTGCGTGGCTATGCGCATGTGCGTGTGGGAACTAGCCACCAAAGCTAATTCTAGTTAGCTAGCTCCTCAGCGCGGGGATGGTGCAAACACCCCGGTAGGTTACCGGGGTTGTCCACCCAATTGTCTGTCATTTGAATACAGTGGATTATAGCCTGTTCACGGTAATATGAGCACTTTTGAAAGCCCTGTTTAAGATCTACTTGTATGAACGTTGTGTGTTCTTCCGCGTTATGTGAAACTAACACAGGCATGAGCCGTACCGCTTTGTTCATGCGTCGATCAAGTGAAACTGTGAAATTATTGGAAAAGTAAATATTTTACATATCTGCTCATTTTTAAACGCATGTGCATTGAAAACAAATCAGAAAGCGAAAGAAATAATTTAAGTTATCACATATGGTTACGTAACACTTCCAAATCAACGTTAAGACATGGAACTACTTTCCCTCCATCGTTACCAACATCACTGGGCGCATGCTCCCAGCGAGCCCATTAAACTATACCCAGGTAAGAGCACTGACTGTTTTTCTAAGGTTGATTTAAAAACTGCTCAATTTATCGTGAGCAGGTTTAATGAGAGGCCAACCCCCTCCACGTGACAATAGTCTTGCGGCCGAGATCAACGTCTCGCCACCGCGACAAGGTCGGCCTGCTGAGGCCGTGTCTCAATTTAAAGAATACTCTTTCGAGAGCGCTATCTTTGGTACAACCCGGTGAGAGCACTGCTTCGCGCTATCTTATGCTTTCGCGCTGGAAGATTCAGACGTTTAAACTCTCCTTTCTCTTCAGTGTTGCGATGACAGCTCATGTCAAAATGCAGGGAATCGTGTTAAGCCAAAATCACGGTCATAGCTATTTTAAATAATTTGTGTGTTTCCAAATAATTCACAAATAATTATAGCACTACCGGAATAATTATTATCGCTTAAAGTACTATCAATTAAATTTTATAAATTACCGCCATGTTGCAGCAGTGACAAAAAATACGAAACTTTGTCAGAAATCCTTGTTTATATTTTTATAAATATGTTTTGCTTAAGTTATTTCGTTGACTTAAACTGTTGAAATTATTCACTTACAGTCAAAATGTTACAATAACCTTATTCTAACATGGAAATAATGTAAACAGATATGGCACGTGATCAGAGAGTGCGAGGGAGCGCCAACGAGCAAACAACTGCGTGCTCTCTCTGTACTCTCGCTCGTTCGCGCTCTCTCCCACGAATTGAGACGACAGAGAGCGTTCTCTCTGACATCATAATGGTGTGGTCGCGAGAGCGAGAGCACAAGGGTGCGCTCTCTTGGCTAATTGAGACACGGCCTGAGTTTCCTCTGCAAGCCCGGTATCTTCCTCCCCCTACCAGCACAGGTGGTTGGGAGGGAGGCGGCGGTAAAGTCGCTTCCTGGGTAACGTAATTTCTATTTTCGGTAAAAAAAATTTTGAAATATGCAAGTTAGGTTGTAGTTTGGACGAGGATTTTGGGTCCCCGCCCAGGCTTCTATAATAATAAAAGCGGAAGCTAGTGCCAAACAAACCCGTGAATCTAATACGCGCTTCAGAAGTGTGAGCCATCTGTGTGGAATAAGCGCGAAGGTGAATAAATGACCGTGAGTACTGTTAAAATATTGAATAAGTTAAACTAAGACAAGATAAAACAATAAGCAAGAAGGTACTCTATGATATTAAACAGTTAGAACTACACGAAACTAGATATTATTCTACTCAAGTAACGCACTAAACGAGATTTCTAATGGGAAAGTTTGGTACAGGGAAAATTTCCGCGGCAAGGTGCGTTGCTGTTCCAAAGAGGTCACTTTAAGGCTGGCAGTAAATGGAGAAATTCTATTTTATTCGTGTGTAACAGTTCGTGAAGACATTTGGGCGGCTCTTAACAGCGAGGTCTTGAGAGCCGATGAGGGCGATTGAGGTGAGAATGAAGCAGCGCCGGTATACAAGGGAGGGGGAAACGATAGAACCCCGAGAAAATCCGCCGAGAAGCGGCATCGTCCGGCACGATTCCCACACGCAAAAATCCGGGATTGGCCAGGCCGGGGATTGAACCCGATTCGCCTCGGTGGGAGGAGAGCGGGCTAACCGCTTAGCCATCGCTACCCCGTAAAAGTTCGTTTGTAGCTAGAATGGTGATATATGCGTGCCTCAATAACAATTTTACGTATTATTTTGATTTCGTTACTATTATCCACGCCATCCAATAGCACTTACAAGAGCAAACAGTAAACACACCCGTCATCCTAAGGATCTTTGTTTTTTTTATTTTCGCTTAAGCGATCTGCGCAGGAAAACACTAACAATGATATTTTTAGCCATTTAACTATACTTTTATATTCAGTTGTCATATTTAAGTAAAGAAACTATTAAAGCCAATGTTTCTGCTAAACCCTGTTGACAACAGAATATAAAGCAACATGTAAATATATTTCGTTGTACACTGAAGAGCCAAAAAAGATGTACACCTGCCAAATATCGTGTAGGGGCCCCCGCGAGCACGCAGAAGTGCCGCAGGATGAAGTGGCTAGGACTCGACTAATGTCTGAAGGTATGCAGGAGGCATTGAAATCTGTGCCAATTTGAGAAATGGTTGCACGTCTGTCACGTTTAATGATTCTCGTCAGTCGTCGTTTGTCCCGTTCGTTTACGATCTTTTTCCAGCCACAGCGATGTCGAAGATTTGATGTTTTACCTGACTCCCGATGTTCACGGTACACTCGTGAAATGGTCGTACGTGAAAGTCGAAGTTTTATCACTACCTCGGAGATTCTATGCCCCATCTCTCGTGCGCAGACAACACCACGTTGAAACTCACTTAAATCTTGATAACCTGCCATTTTAGCAGCAGTAACCGATCCAGCAACTTTGCCAGACGCTTTTTGCCTTATATAGGCGCTGCCAACTGCATCGCGTTACTCTGATTGGTTCCATACCTCTGTTATTTGCATACGCACGCCTATATCAGTTTTTTTGGCTCTTCTGTGTATTTTCACTATAATGCCAATAACATAGTTTTTCTTTAAATAGGTTCTAACACAACACATATCAAAATATTTTACCCAATTATATTTATTTTATGAATATTGCAGTCCTCACATTTACTTACATACAAAACGGAAAAATCCTCTACGTATGCGACACCAGTGCATCCTAGAGGCGAAAATTTTCTTTGCCAAATTAAAAGCGTTGAGCTTCCCAACTTGTGTATAATAAATCTTTCATCCCATTAAGGGGAACCCTCCCCAACGCATTGGATTAATAGTTCTTCTAGCTTGTAGATGTTAAAAAAAAAATTCCGAACGCACCCCTATATCTGACTACTGTATCTACTGACCTTACACAGCTGTACGTCGCAATATTAATTCTACCCAAAATTTGGCAAAATCAATATTGTGACGTGAGTGAGTGAAGATATTTGCGCCGCTCTTAACATCGAGGTCTTGAGAACCGATGGGCGTGAAGCAGGGAGAGTATGGAGCAGCGCCGGAATGCAAGGGCGGGGGAAGCGGGAGATCCCCGATAAAACCCGCCGACCAGCGGCATTGTCCGGCACGATTCCCACATGCGAAAACCTGGGAGTGCCCCCGCCGATAATCAAACCCAGTTTGCCTAGTTGGGAGGCGAGTAGTCCAACCATAACCCACCCAGGCCCCTCATATTGTGACGTGAACACGAGTTAGTTTACACTGCAGGATGAAACCATTGAATTTAGAAACCGATAATGGTATTAGTCCGTCATTTTGGAAGATAAAGAAAAAAAAAACCTTTTACATTATATCTTGGGAACCATTTCACCGATATTAATAAATATTTGATACATTGATAGTGCATGGTGTGAGCATTTTATTTATAAACAGATAATGCTATTAGTCGGCCGTTTTATAAAATAGTGCAATATAAAAAAATATTTCTTACTTTTCATCATGGTAACTACACAATCGATTCCTGTCATATTTTACAAAAAGTTTACGTATTTTACATATNTTTCTTACTTTTCATCATGGTAACTACACAATCGATTCCTGTCATATTTTACAAAAAGTTTACGTATTTTACATAGATATTTTAGTTTCATTTGTAATATCTACAATACCGATTGACAAGTTTCAACCAAAACTGTATTGCTGAAAATACTTTTTACAAGCATCAAATATGTCAAAACACAGTCTTTATGTTCGGCATTTTGAAATATTGCGCCAGGTGTAAAATAAAATTTTAATGTCATATCTTGGGAGGGGCCGCGGTGGCTCAGCGGTTAGCCTACCCACGGCCGGGTCACTCTCGGATGTGGGAATCGTGCCGGACGATGTGCCACTGGTTGGTGAGTTTTCTCGGGGATCCCCCGTTTCCTCCGCCCTTTCATTCCGGCGCTGCTCCATACTCACCTCAATCACCCCCATCGGATCTCAAGACCTCGCTGATAAGAGCCGCCCAAATCTCTTCACTTACTCATATCTCGTGAAGCAATCAACCGATTCCTACTAAATTTGGCACTAGAGTAAAACTACAGTATGTAATGTAAAATTAAATGTTTTAGTGTGTCGGGCTATTATTTTACAAACGGCGAGGCCACATAAACTTTATTAGACTATTTTACTGTATATGTGACCAATTCCAACTTAAATTTGTATGCTGGCAGTATCTCTGCAAGCTTGAAATAAGCTAATATGTAAACTTATTTGTCAACCAGTTTGGGAGATAGTGCTAAATGAAAGATTAAGGTCTTGTGTCCTATCTCTGTAAACCATTAACTGATACACACCAAATTCAGGTTACCAGTAATACTTTCTAATTACATCAAAATGTATACTCTCAAGACCTCAATGTTAAAAGCCACCCAAATCTCTTTACTCAATTACTCTCTAAATTATGACTTAAAGAGGTAGTCCCATATTTTCAAAATAATAGTAATGTAAATATTTTAGGTAAGTATATCATGTAAATGTTTTAGGTAAGTACGTCATGTAAGTATTTTATGTTAGTAAGCCGTATGTCCCAATCGGTTTCAACCAACATTTATCTCTACAAGTATATATGACAAACACAGTCTGTGCCAATAAAGTAGTGCAAATAGCACCCTATGAGTAACTCGAGTTTTTATGTCATGTCCGGGACAACCAACCGTTTCCCACAGAACTTTGCCCCTAAGTAGTGCTACAGTAGGCCGTATTTAAAGTGTGTATGGCTTTATTTGCAGTAAGGCAGTCATATAAATAATTTAGATAAGTTTGTGAAACCTATTAAACCATTTAACCACCTTCAGTTAAACTTTTTATGCTGAGAATAGTCCTTAGAAGTATCAAATATGCTTATAGAGATTATCTTTTGCCTACACTTTGTGAGACAGTGCAAGGTGTAAAAATTCAACATTTATGCCATACCTCGTAAACCAATAATCGAATTCCCAGTAAATTTTGTACACAAGTAGTACTATGGTGAACCGTATAAACTAACATAATTTATAAGTTGGTCAGACATTATTTTTAAAAATGGTGCAATATAAATTATTTAGATAATTTAATCATATCTATTAATTTGACAAATTTCAACTANATTATTTTTAAAAATGGTGCAATATAAATTATTTAGATAATTTAATCATATCTATTAATTTGACAAATTTCAACTAAACTTCTAATATTGACGCCATTTATTAGACGCATCATTTACGCCTATAGAAGGCCTGTTTAGCAAGTTAATTTGTTCCCCATTTCCGTGCAAGCTCCCAATTTACCGCAAAGAGCACTACATGACAAAATCATTCAGCGCTGTTGCTGCCAAGAAATGAAACTCTTCGAAAAAACAAATTCAAAAGATTTCTGTTATCTTATTAATTCTAATACTACACAAAGGAAACCGTACCTGCCGGAGGTAGCAAAGATTGAGATATTTGGAAATTATTACAAAGGATGAATATTTTCTTTGAAAGACTGTGCATAAATTGTTCTGGGTAAATGTACGTATAATGAATTCGTTCAAGGCAGCTTTGAGCTTCGAAAATAAATTTGGGGAAACATGAATCGGAAAAGTCAGCTGTTATTGGAAACTCTACATACGAGCAAACTTCTTACAGTTGCACATCACTAATCAACGTCAACATTAAACATGTATTATTAGTCAACTCGTAGCGAAACTTTCACTACAGTTCCTTCACCTGAAATTATCATGCTTTCACTTCTATGCTGTGATGTGTAGTCGGGTGAATTAAAATCTGAATGTGTCACTTCAAGAATTCGTAGGTATTAAAACCACTGCGGTCTTACTAATTGCTCAAAGTATAGGTGAAAACGTTCAAGGTTTTTTTTTCNATTCGTAGGTATTAAAACCACTGCGGTCTTACTAATTGCTCAAAGTATAGGTGAAAACGTTCAAGGTTTTTTTTTCCCGCTGAAGAAAATTTTTCTTAGTGATTACAAAAAAAATTTGGATGTTGCTTTCTAAGGTGACATTTTTTGCTGGACGAAAACAGATCATGTGAGCGATAAAACGTAAATTTACAAGTGCTAAAGCTATTATTGTCACTTTATTGGTTTATTGGAAAAATATTTATTGGCTACCAGCAATTATGTAGTTGGTGGAAAAAGCAACCATGTCGTCCAAATTGAAACATTTTCCTACGACTGCAGATATTCATCCTTTGAAATGCTGCGCACGCGCGTTGGTGGTTTGGAAGTGGCCAACTTCTGGTCTGGCCACGACGCCATATTTGTCCATGTTAATCTCTTTGCACTTTGTTACGAGCGAATTTGCGAGAGATATTCGTAATAAATTGTGGACGGATTACAAGATTACTTTATTTCAAGTAAGTAAGATACGTTACACATAAGTGATTCCAGAAAATTAACTTCCCGTGAGGTGAAGTGTTCAGGATTGGCCGCGTGTGCAACTTGGAGACAGCGCACCACAAGTTTCGAAAGTCATTTTAGTGGCGCAGTGGTAACACACTGCACCAACGTTCGAGAGGACTTGGGTTCGACTTTTGGTTCGGACATACTGATAAAGGATTTAGGGTTTCTGAACTACTGATTTTGGATTTTCAAGGATTGTCCGAATTCACTCCAGGTGATCGATGGTTTCTTAATAAAGGCCTTGCTTGTTTGCTTCCCCAATCCTGTTATCGACAAGACGTTAAACTAAACCTACCTACAAAAGCCCGTGTCCTGCAAAACATTTTCGTGAGTCCCATTAACTAGTATTTCTGCTAGTATTATAACATTTCTGCTACAACTAACAAACACGCTATTGTCTACCAACAAATTGAATTTATTGGTAACCACAAAATTCATTGTAGCTTCCACCAAATAGTCAAACGGCAGATAATTTTTGTTAGTACCGCAACACGTTTTGTGAGGTACATATTGACAAAACAAATGTCATCAGCAAAACTTTTTGACACCACAAAAACTATATCTTTAAAGTGCCATTACTTCAGTATAACTAAAATTATCAGGCAATAAACTAAATCGGGTGCGACGCACAACGTAAAGAGTACTAAAGTGCCATGCTCTTACGGCAAGCAGACTGAATCGTTTATGGTGAGATTGAGAGCAAATATGAGAGATTAGGGCGACTGTGAGGTCTTCAGTGACGACAAGGTTGAAGTGAAGTGGAGCCGAAGCAGTGAGGAATACAATGATGTGTTTNATGTCGTCCAAATTGAAAAATTTTCCTACGACTGCAGATATTCATCCTTTGAAATGCTGCGCACGCGCGTTGGTGTTTTGGAAGTGGCCAACTTCTGGTCTGGCCACGACGCCATATTTGTCCATGTTAATCTCTTTGCACTTCGTTACGAGCGAATTTGCGAGAGATATTCGTAATAAATTGTGGACGGATTACAAGATTACTTTATTTCAAGTAAGTAAGATACGTTACACATAAGTGATTCCAGAAAATTAACTTCCCGTGAGGTGAAGTGTTCAGGATTGGCCGCGTGTGCAACTTGGAGACAGCGCACCACAAGTTTCGAAAGTCATTTTAGTGGCGCAGTGGTAACACACTGCACCAACGTTCGAGAGGACTTGGGTTCAACTTTTGGTTCGGACATACTGATAAAGGATTTAGGGTTTCTGAACTACTGATTTTGGATTTTCAAGGATTGTCCGAATTCACTCCAGGTGATCGATGGTTTCTTAATAAAGGCCTTGCTTGTTTGCTTCCCCAATCCTGTTATCGACAAGTCGTTAAACTAAACCTACCTACAAAAGCCCGTGTCCTGCAAAACATTTTCGTGAGTCCCATTAACTAGTATTTCTGCTAGTATTATAACATTTCTGCTACAACTAACAAACACGCTATTGTCTACCAACAAATTGAATTTATTGGTAACCACAAAATTCATTGTAGCTTCCACCAAATAGTCAAACGGCAGATAATTTTTGTTAGTACCGCAACACGTTTTGTGAGGTACATATTGACAAAACAAATGTCATCAGCAAAACTTTTTGACACCACAAAAACTCCTATATTTTTAGTGCGATTACTTCAGTATAACTAAAATTATCAGGCAATAAACTAAATCGGGTGCGACGCACAACGTAAAGAGTACTAAAGTGCCATGCTCTTACGGCAAGCAGACTGAATCGTTTATGGTGAGATTGAGAGCAAATATGAGATATTAGGACGACTGTGAGGTCTTCAGTGACGACAAGGTTGAAGTGAAGTGGAGCCGAAGCAGTGAGGAATACAATGATGTGTTTGACAGAACTACCCGGAGAAAACCCATTGGCCAACGGTCAGTGTCTGCCACGTTCGTGACGTGTGAAAATCGGGAGTGACTCCGCTGGAAATCGAGCCCGGTTCTACGCGGTGAAATGCAACGACCACACAGCCGCAACGCTCAGTCGCTGGTTCAGAGATCCTTCTGAGGCCTAACTCAGATATAGTGCACCTCAAGTTGTAAAGCTAGTTATAGTAAATATTTACAACACCATGCGAGGTAAAAGCTAATCATACACACAACATAAGAAGAAAACCTGAACACATGACACCATTTCAGCTACATTTTGATGTTCGAGAACAAGAATATGTTTTGAAAAATACGCTACGGTAGCGTATCGCTTTCGGAACTCCTCGTCGCCGAGAAGTCGTGTTTGTTCGATCATGTCGGTTCCTATGGCGACCGGCGAAACTCCACTTGCTGTACAGTTGAACCGGTCTACTTCCACTTGTGATTTTCGCAACCCCATTCCAGGTAAATGTCACGCAGTTTCTTACTATGAGCATCACAACTCCGCTGACCGTAGCTCCATGTCATCGGTAACCTACTTGGCTTTGAAGGAAGCGAACGATGTTTCAGGGGGTTCATTACATGCAGGATATTTTTCCTTCGGCACGGTGGGAGACCAATAGCTCGATTCCCCTCCGCGGATGCCATTCTCAAGGATATCAACACAATACTATATATTGGTCTTTATCTCTCCCCTGTTCCGTATGTTTCTTCCGCACCTGAAACATGCCCCGTGACTCTTCAAGTAAGGTGTGCAGCACCTTCGTAATTTATTTTTTAAATATCATAGACGGAAATGGTGGTTTAGTTAAGAACCAAATGCTACGAGTATCTGATACCAAAATCTAAAACGAGTGTTGAATCCACCCGATAAAAAATCATTTCTGGTATATGTATAAATAATTTACAAACTATTTACAATATTGTTCTTATTAAATTCTTTAATTGAATTATTCCCTACTAGCGAACCGGCCCGGCTTCGCCCGGAAACAATTTAGTTTTTACCGCGATGCTTAGAGAGACATAAATGGTTACTGCAGGCCATCCTTAAAAGATAAACATATGCTATCGCGGACTTTTCTGTCGACCCTTTTGAGAGATACAATGCTGTAGTACATTCATTTGATGTACCTCTAATCGTTTAGTCAGCGCAAGCCACGTAAGCACCCTAAAAGCGGTTTTTTTACGACTTGATTACAAACAGTTCGAAACTTCTCTACTATCATTTCATTAAATATAAATTAATTATTCACCAAACTCTTCATCAACAAATTATCTAAATAATTTTAAAAACCGCATCAAATTCCATAGAGTAGTTTAGAAGTACTAAGGAAATACACAGACAGACGCGGATAAGCGACTTTGTTGTATACTATTTAGAGATTGACTAAATGTTGCAAAAAGTTCACGTATATTATGCATATTATTGACTAGGATGCGAGATTATTTGTAGAACAATTTTAGTGCCAGTAATAAATATTTTACTCAGGCACGCAATTCGGCATTAAAAATGGCGTCAGTCTAGATTGCATAATCCTCCACGCTCTCGAGCACAGAAAGGCCTTTTGTTCGTTGGCTCCTGCGTTTGGGAGAACTCATTCTCTTTTCGACTTTGTGACATGCAATTAAGACCCCAGAAAGCAACACGTGTGTTGCTGGTTCAGATTCCAAGAAGGCAGGTCGAGTGATAGCCCAGTCATATTAGGTAAAAAAAGGGGTCAACCTCGGAATGAAAGATAATAAGCTGTAAATTGGTATAAGCCTTTGTTTTGTCGTTCTTAATGTTGTCTCAAATGTCACCAATGTTATCGTGTCCGCATCTTAAGATATTGAAGGTCAAAGGTCATAAAAATCGGTTTTTCGCGAATATCTCGCTTTTTATTG
>NQII01002384.1:76640-99725 GCA_002778355.1 Clitarchus hookeri
TTGGAGATGACTATGACCGATAATGAGGATGATGACAATGAATTAAACATTTTCGAGCGGACAACAAGAAGAAGATGACGAAGAAGAAGAAGTAACTAGCTTCCATTTACAATTTTATTATAATTAAAATCTACCAAAAATTCTTTTAATATTTGAACTCACATTTCAATAAATGCATAATAAGCTATATTTAATGATAAATAAATATATGTATAAAATGTATTCCCTTACTGGCTTTTTAAATTAAAATATACATTCCAGAATTATTAATATACTATAGTTAAATATAAATAATTAAGTCACTTATTTTAATTAAATATAAATAATTTATAATTAGTACATAAATAATGGGCATTGTTTCATAATTATACTTTTTTAGTAAATAATTAACTTTATCCAACGTACTGATAACCGTAACTCACGCTTGACCTTGCATTAGACCATATATGACTGTGCGCGGCGCACTCTTTGCGGTCTACCGCAGAAACGGTTGATCGTATGAAAAAAAAGTTCAAACAGAAGTTGTAGAGAATTTTATATTCTACAACTTTTATAATAAGTGCAAATCTTATTTAAGCAATAAAAAGCGAGATATTCGCGAAAAACCGATTTTTATGACCTTTGACCTTCAATATCTTAAGACGCGGACACGATAACATTGGTGACTTTTGAGACAACATTAAGAACGACAAAACAAAGGCTTATACCAATTTACAGTCTATTATATTTCATTCCGAGGTGAAACCCCTAATATGACTGGGCTATGAGTGGAGATCTAAGACATGCATGAGANGTCTATTATATTTCATTCCGAGGTGAAACCCCTAATATGACTGGGCTATGAGTGGAGATCTAAGACATGCATGAGAAGGCTATACATTGTTACGACTCCAACCCCGTCAACAAACTCAAACGCGAAAATATGTATACTAACGTAGTCTTAAATCCAGAGCTAACCAAAATATTAGTTTTTTAAAGAGATTCACTAAGGATGTTCATACTAAGGACTGAACCGGAATATGCCTAGAGGGGGAACGAGGAATCACTTACAATACCACACACGTCACAGCCTGCCTGAATTGAAATTACGACCTGCTGAATGCGTGTTGGACACCGTGCACGTCCAGAAACGTTCAATAATAAGCGTGTGCCGTATGTAATAAATGTCGCCCTACGTAAAGAATTTTGAAGCGAGCTATTTCGTATTACTTCTTTAGCGTACATACTGAAAGTGCTTTCTTTTCTATGACTATGAGGCATGGTGAAATTGAAGAACAAAACAAATCAGTAAAGCATACAGAAGAAAAAAGTTGGCCAGTAATTTGTTAAGTAGCTCCTTCATGATTTTAATTACAGTTATTTAAATTTTCATAAATTCAGTAACGGACTCTCACCCGTCACTGGGCTTTGACGCTATACATTAAAAATGATACTACTTTATTAATTATAAGTTCAACTATTTTATTAAAGAGAAAGAACTAAATATCTTCAAACCAGTAACATAAATTAATTTTATATTAGTATAGATTTATAAACTGAAATATATTTGTTTTTCTATAAGATTTACTTTATCACATTGCCTATACCAGGCTCCAGTTACACCTGATGCATTGTACTGTGTTCTCTAGAAGGTTTCTGTAGCACGGTTACGTCAAAAAGGGCTTGAAACATCGTGACTTACGGATAACTATTAACTCTGATCAACTCAGTTTTCAACCCAGTGTTTAATTTGTACAGTAGGGAGAACTCTGGATCTGTCATCGGTTAGACCAATAAACATGTCGCGTATTGAAAGAAGCTTTTTACCGATTTCTCACTTGGTCTTTACCCTCGTCCAACTTCCAGAAACAGGTATTTTGTGCTGCTTTAATGGTATCCGACTTGTAGAATCTCTCCTCAGTCCGCACAGCGGTTCTCACACAAACAAGTTGATACTAACGCGGTGTAAATGGGGCTGGTAATATTTTATTGGCACCTTCAAACCTCAGTCTTTTGGTAACTTTATGTTGACATGTAAGTTGTTGTAAACTAAAAACCACGTCCGAAATTGTACTTGTATCGATCATTTTCCTGTTTTCCGTGCAACACTTCCTGAATATTGGACGTTATGTCTGAAAGCGCCAATTGTGAAGAAATAAAACATTAACAAAGTTGTGGATTCAAGTGACTTGGTTATGCATAAAAGGAATGAAGTATTATAGGATGTTCCTGAACTTGCTAATTCGAAGCTCACCAACTTTATCATGCCGATGTGTTGGATGTGAGCCGCTACTGGTTCAGCCTCTTCGCCTTAAGAACGTGACGACTTAGCGTGCATGGCTACCGAAGAACCTGCAGTGCTAAAAAGTTTGTGAATTTCAAGATGTGAAAATTTAGTGGGATTTATTGTACATAAACATTAGAAACCTAGGTACAGACGCTATATAATTTTACTTCTAAAAAAACATATTTATTATCTAAACATTCTTTGAACTAAGTTCAATTCATATGTTTTTGTTTATGTTGAAGGAAAATGCCTTCCCTTGTTTCCTCGTAAAATTAAAATAAATTTTTCTCTAAATACATTGGATTGCTTTGTTTCCAAGACATGAGGGCGGGGTTAACTAAATTGCGTAACTCACTAAATTCAGATTTAATGCGGAGATAAAATTACAAAGGGGCACATATAGCCTCAGGATAACAGGAAATTAAATGCTTTATCCAGAGTTCAACAAATTTGCTTGAAATGAGTACAAATGGAAGCAGTTTTTGTTTATTTTGCTCCAGTATCCTCAATGAGTTACCCCAAGAACCAATCCCATGTGGTTCACTGTCAAGCTAGTAATTACACCAAAACAGAATATTGAAACTGGCTAATAATCACTATTGTCAGTGAGCTTTCACTTATTTAGCAAGCTGGAAAAGTTCTTTTGAAATTTCAGTGACTGCAACTGATTTGATTACTAACATGATTTTCAGTTCCAGTACGCTGTAAAAACTTTTGTTAATTATTCTGATAATGTTTGTCGTAATATTTCAAAGCAAAACAATATCCATTGTATATTTTAAAAATAACTCTTATAAGCTCTATTCGAAATACACATCTGAAATGGGTTACGTAGGTTAGGAATCATTTCCTTCGTGATTTCAAAGTTGTAAACCTCTACATTTTTCAGTGAGTATTTCTCTTAAAACAAGTGAATGCGTTTACTAATGGCGTACTGTTGGGAAATAGTCACTAAGATTTAAAACAAAATGTTTTGTAAAAAAGTTATTTTTAGTGTGGAAAACTTGATTACTAAACTGAGAGAGATTTTCTCATGCATGAAAACATTAATAAATGTATAGCATCTGCAATCGTTAAACTGCACTTGTGCAAATGCGTAATCCGCATGCGAACTTTTAATGTCATTCCGTAATGTAAGCAGTAGTTCTCTGAATAGCTTACTCCAATTCTTCTCAAGAGAGGCCAGTGTTTTCTCCCTCGTGTTTATATAACCACGTCACATCTAGATAATGAAAAAACGTAATATTGTGCGGCAAAGTGGCCATCTAGTGAAAGTCTTGGTCGGTACTGCTATGCAAGGATTGGTGATTCGAGACAGTGCAAGTATTATATTTTTCACGAAAATCATCCAAAATACATATTTTCCACTGCATACTTATTCCTCCCCAGCTGTTTACGAGAGCACGATTAAAATATACAGGATGATTCACGAGGAGTTACCGCCACTCACAGGGCTTATTCCTTGGGTCATTTGGAGCAAAATATGTCATAAAAATGAGGGTCATATTCCCAATATTTACATAGTAATTCGAAAAATTTGAAAGGCGAAGAAAAAAAGAGCAACACTTTCAGAAGTATAAAAATTATATATACGTATATCTGACATTATTTCTTACAATCGAGCATCGACACCATATCGGCGTATTCTTCTGTGTAAGATGTACTTGTCATTGTAACACAATTACACTATCTCATAACCTAGGCAATAACCACAATGAATGTACAGGAAAGCGTCGTGTTCACACAGTACACAGTGAAACAGACAGTCACACTTCANAGGCAATAACCACAATGAATGTACAGGAAAGCGTCGTGTTCACACAGTACACAGTGAAACAGACAGTCACACTTCACGATGGTCAAGGTTATACGCTGTTTACAGCAATAGTAAAACGAGTAGCAATATCGCATGAGCTATCCACTGTAATACGTTTACAATTTTTCGAATTACTCTGTAAATATTGTTTATAGGCTCACATATACATGACACAATTTACTCCAAACGACTTAAGAAATAAGCGCTGTAGGTGGCAGTAACTTCTCGTGAATCATCGTGCGTATTTTCTACCCGGTTTATTAACAATAAAACTGAAATACGCGTAAAAAATGTTGTTATATTTGATGCATATTATATATAAGTAATTATACTTAAGTTATTCCATTTTTACAAGAAAACATTTGGCACCTAGCCGTACAAATAATTATTTCGGCCATAGGATTTCCAAAAATTTATTTTGTAAAAAAATAATTACAGTGAGATTGGCCAATGACTGTTTGTATGTATTCTATAATATTTTTAACTTTTTAGCTTACTCTCCCAAAGAAAGATAGGCTTATGAGACTTCTTTCTTGTCTGTGTGTGAATGTGTGAGAATGAATGTACGTCTTGGTGTGTGTGTCATTGAACTCGGTACACGAATAGCAGTTAGTAAGGACAATCTACTTTTATAATTTTCGAATACGCCGGGTTCCTATTGTCAAAATGGCGGTCGTAAAATAATTTAGTGCAGTATGTCTTATGTCAGCAACCATTTAACAAAATTTGATATGGTGACAATGCATGATGTAGGCATTGAGTTTAGAGAAGGATAATGTTTTCAGTGTGTCATTTTGAAATATAGCACTCCAAGAAAAAAAATAGCTTTTAAGATATATCTCGGAAACTGCTCCGCCTATTTCTATCAAATTTGGCATTTACGTAATAAATGTAAACTACTTAGGATAAGACACTTATTATCAAAATAGCAGTCATATAAATATTTTAAGATTAATTTGCTCTAGAACATATTGTTTGACCAATTTCGAGCAAACTTGGTATGCTGAATGCTTCTATAACAAGCGTCAAATATGCCAACACCTAGCCTCTTTTGTATCTAGTGCCCAGTCTAAAATAAAGTTTTATGTCATATATTGAGCAACTATCATTTCATTTCTACCAAATATGGCAAACACGTAGTACTATGACATACTGTGTAAACAAGTATGTAAGAAATAAGTCAGACACTTATTTCAAAAATGGCGTTTATATAAACATTTTAGTTTTGTATACTATACATACGGCACGTAACACGCCACATAAATAAATAAAGATTTTATGCCATATTTCGGGACACAAACAACCGATTTTTATCTTATTTGACAAACCATTAATACTATAGAAATGATTTAAGTAGGCCAGGTACTTAATTTTAAATTGGCAGACGTTTAAGTATTTAAGCGTAGTAAGATAATACAAAACCGTTTAAACTATTTCAAATTAATATTGTATGCTTGCGATATCTATTAAAACCATCAAATATCTCTACATAGTGACTTTTTTCCACCATTTTGTCATATAGTGTAACAATAAAATATTAAAGTTTTTATGTNCAAATATCTCTACATAGTGACTTTTTTCCACCATTTTGTCATATAGTGTAACAATAAAATATTAAAGTTTTTATGCCACATGTCGGGAAACAATCAATCGATGTCCACCAAATTCAGGCGATAAGATATAATTTTGTATTTCATATAAATTTGTGAGAGTTAAAACGGGTAGTCACAAATGTTCAACATAACAGACATACTGTATGTTCCAAATAATNCATATAAATTTGTGAGAGTTAAAACGGGTAGTCACAAATGTTCAACATAACAGACATACTGTATGTTCCAAATAATTTCAGCAAAACTTCATACTCTGGCAATAATAATTACAAACATCGAATGTGCTAGTACATATCCATTTTGTTCACCATTAAAAAATATATCACCACATGAGGAAATTGAGCTTTTGTGCAATATATCGGGGACCAATCAGCCTATTAAGACCAGCTTTTGCACACAAGAAGTGCCACAGTGGGCCATGTAAACTGACTTGTTTAAAGTGGGTTCATGCAAATTTTAGAATAGCAGTTATACAAATAATTTAACAAAATTAAACCAAACTTTGTATGCTGCCAGTATTCTTAGAATCATAAATCATACGTGGAAGAGCATCTTTTGCACGCCTTTTGTAAGATAATGTAAGGTAAGAAAATGAGGTTTTATTCCCGGTTTTGGGTTTTAAACAACTTATTACTACCAAATTTTGCACACAAGTAGTGCTAAAGTCGGCTNGGTTTTATTCCCGGTTTTGGGTTTTAAACAACTTATTACTACCAAATTTTGCACACAAGTAGTGCTAAAGTCGGCTATGTACACTTAAATGATTTACGTGACATATTGACGGGGCTCTATAAATATTTCACTCTAGTAAACTCTGTCTACCAAAACATTAGACTGATTACAACCGACGCTGATGGTACTAATCCCACCTCTGCAGTGCAGTTGGTTGCATACCAGCTTAAGGGACGAGGAGTTCTGGGTTCGAGTCCTGGGTAAGGCACATGCGTGTTTGTGACTGTCTCGCTAGTGTTGCATGCGTTTCTGGTTCCATCTCTAATGACATATATGTCAACAAATCAAAGACTACCTATAATCAAAGCATTTAAGAACTTCATCAAAATTATTTGAAGCCATTCTTAAGAAATTAGGCTCATTACTTAAATCAGAAATGTCTTGTTTAACTCATAGCGTTGTTACGATAACTACCTAAAAATTTTTCAATGGAGCTGCAAAACATTTAACATTTGAAATGGAAACTTTTGTAGCTTGTAAACCGCCCCACTTCATTTTATTGTGTAAAATACATCTTGCAATAACCTGTTCACTTTTACGTACAGAACGCACATGACGTGTAAAACGGCCTATGCTGTGCACTATGAGGCTCGTGCCCAATAATCTTCCTTGTGTGTAAATTATTCATGTATTGTGCTATTATACTAGGTTTTAAATGGTTCATTCAAATATAGCACCACATAAACCTTGCACGTCATTGATTGTGATAACAAAAAAGCGCTGTGACGTCTTAAATACTGTGTGTGTAAAGATCTCTTATTTGCAATACCTGCAATTATACATTAAATTATGTCTGAAAGTTTTAAGTTACACTGTAACGCTTTCTTTGCTGGGAAATAAGATTTGTTACCGCAAAGAAAAAGTAGTTTAAATATGAACCACTGCAAGGTAGGCTTGCCAAAAACATACTTTTTGTTTGGCCTTTATTGCATTGCCATTACAATAGTTCAGCAGACATCTTTGTGGTAATGTCAGTAACACTATAAAAAATTGTGCTCTGAAAAAACCGCGATTAGTAAATGAGATAAATAAAAAATATTTAAAATTATAGTTACTAAAAAAAGCAAAATAGTACGTTGTCTTCGTGATTCTAACCCGCACCCTTGTGTACCTAGCCTAACGTCCTTAATCATATGACCACAGCGTGTTTCTATTTAACAATACTTTTGATATGTAAGTTATGTCAGGAGTTAACATGGGCCAGAATGTGTCACTCCTTGGAATAACTGAAGTAAGTGATTTGGAGAATTACTGTACTTCAGAATGAAATTAAACGTCTACAGGAGCACTGTATTTGCTCAGTTTCAGTTTCGTAATTGCAGAATATATTGGTTTACGGATTTTTGCGTCGCGATAACAGTTACGTGCTGAAAACTACAATAAGAACATAATACCTAGAATATAGCCAAACCGATACCTTGGGTACGAAGTTACTTTTCTTTGCTATGAACGAAAGTAGCTCAAAGAATGTTTATTTCTTGGTTTAAAGTAAGGTTATGTTACCATAAAATAAAAGACGTATAGAAATGTTTGTTAACAGCAAAGCTTTTTTTCTCTAGCCTTTTCTGAGAATGATTTTTTTTAAGGTAGGTTCTATTAGTACAGCAAGTGGAGTCACAATNCTTTTTTTCTCTAGCCTTTTCTGAGAATGATTTTTTTTAAGGTAGGTTCTATTAGTACAGCAAGTGGAGTCACAATACAGTGAAGTATAGGACGTGAAATTGCTGCTTTTATCTTATTTCCTGTCACACACTCCAGTAAAACAGCCTAACTTTCTAGAAATTCGGTGAAACAGCATTCACAAATCTGTGCCAACACACGAATTGTCAGACACGACACCATCTATAGATACAGTGGCTTACATACATATTCGGCCACCTATGATTATCGCAGTTTCATGGTATTATGTTTCATTAGAAATGAAGATAAACATAAGTCATATTGCAAAATAATTCTTGTGTGCTTTAAATGAAATGTAGCGATAGCCAATAATGGAAATGAGCAATGCAACTTTACAAACAATATGATTTTCTCCTCCCATGCTGCATAAGTACGCTACTTTAATATTAGGCCATCATCATTTAAATACAAACATAATCCTCCTTGCAAACTAATCACACAGTCTTTTAGTACCTGGTAGCATGGCCTAAGACAAATTAATGAAGAGCGTCCGCAACACCGTATATTCGTATTATATTCCTGGTACATTCGGAGCCAATCTTGCTCCATCATTCCTTGAACATTTTCTCTAATTCTTTTGTGGACCTAATTGTTGTAGTGCGCAGTCTTCTTTTGAGTNGCTCCATCATTCCTTGAACATTTTCTCTAATTCTTTTGTGGACCTAATTGTTGTAGTGCGCAGTCTTCTTTTGAGTACATTCCACAGATTTCTATGGGATTCAGGTCGGGTGATTGAGGAGGTGCGTTGATGACTTTGGGACAGTTATACAAAAGCCAGTTCTTNTTTCTATGGGATTCAGGTCGGGTGATTGAGGAGGTGCGTTGATGACTTTGGGACAGTTATACAAAAGCCAGTTCTTGACAATATATGACTTGTGTTTTGCGTCATTATTTTGGCAGAACTTGTGTTCCTAATGCACAGATTACCAGCCCTCTTGTGTAGGTTTGCTTTCAGGATATTGAGATAATCTTTCTTTTTCATTGTTACATCGACACGTACAGCATCTCCAACAACTGCTGAAGATATACATCCCCAGGTCATAATACTACCTCCACTGTGTTTCACAGTAGGTTGTATGTGACCAGGTTTTAGCTCCTCATTTCGCTTGCGCCATACTGTTACCCTGCCATCTGAACCAAACACATTCACTTTCGTCTCATCAGCAAAAATAACATCATTCCACGAGCTTTCATATTTGTCAGCGTGGTCTTTTGCAAACCTAAGTCATTTTCTTATACTCACCTCATTAATAAAAGTCTTCTTTCTAGGTACCCTGCCATTATATCCTGCTCTTCTGATAACTCGTCGTATGGTTTCTGGATGGACGTTCTTTCCACATTCATTGAGTACCTCCGTGGTAAGTTTGCAAGCACTTATTTTCGGATCATTCTTTATTTTCTGTCTTAAATGGAATTATTTATTCAAATAAAGAACGAAAATCTGAATGCATTTAACATAACAAGCACACCATTATTTCCGCGAAAAACAGCAGTGCAGCCAAGAACTATAAAATTTTTATAGCCTTTGGCATTCAGTCCGGACATTTCTTTTTCCCTGTACATTCATTGTATAGCCTGTTACAGTTTCTTCTCACTTTTTGAATAAAGCATTTGAAATATCACCGCATGTAAGACGTGCTTGCTTGTTTCATAAATGTGCCATATATGGCAAGCGTTTTATACTTCTAACAATATAAAAATATCTTATTTTCGTTAAATTGAACTTTTATATTTTATCTATAAATTATAATATTTCATTTATAATAAATATTAATAAAACGGGGAGAAAATTGGTGTATTGGTAATGTTAAGTAAGAAACAGTTCTTTTGAAAAATACTGCTACACTGGGTGCACACGCATGCGGCGCATTTTTATTTCGGTATTTTATATACAAGACTATTAAGTATTTTATATACTAGGAAAATCGTAAAAGTAGAACTTCGGCAGAGCTTCCGAAAAGTTGGAGTTAAGCGTGAATGGTCTATGCTGTGTTTATGAGGCGTCATTTTACTCTTTTTTTGTGTGCATGATATATTTCTGTCCTCGTTTTGTTGTTGGATAAGAGACATCTTGGGGTGTAAAACGAAAATGATTGTCCAGTTTTAGAAATAGTGCTAACATACATGCGTTTTAGTTTAGTTAGTCACTACACAACTATACAATTTTTAGGACTTTGGAAAATATAGCATCTGCATACGCATCCACGTTAATAAAGATACATTTCAAAAATTTATAAAAAATTTTTTTTAAACAAATAGCTATTAGTCACTTGCCATGACTCCAAAATCTATAAACTGGGTTTACAAAATAATAGGTTTGTGTGTGAGCAGGTCAAGAGAAAGGGGCAAAGGAACTGACAACAAAAAATGTGGGAATTTAGCAAAGAGATATGCACACTGGTTCTTGTGCGCTGAACGTAATTGACTTTCATTATTTTAAAATAAGCGGGCAGTAACCAATCCACAAAGGAACTTTAGGTAAACTTTATTCCTGACTTAGTAAGAGAGTATCAGTAAGTCTGATTAGCAAATTGTAGCACTTAAATTATGCCTCATGGAAACATACTGTTACAAGACGACCAAGGGGCGTATTCGAGTTCGCGAGGGATGGAGATATTAATGAAAATAAAATAAATAAATTGGTTTGTAATTTCTTTACACAGGTATTATTTAGAGCACTATACTATCTCCACTATTCCTCTTTTTATTTCTCAATGAGCACTGTATTTAATGTTTATCTCAGATCTATTTTATTAAAGTCGTTTTTAATATCTCTGTTGGGTAGTAGTCAATTAACTCACATTCGTCATTGTCATATGTTCGGTCTGTCTGTTACCATAATTTGTAATGTCTACACTCACGCATTCTGTGTAATAGTCCAGCCTGCCAGTCGCACTCTCTTCACTGTACCGGTGCTCACACTCGCAAGTTTTCCTCCCGCTGGTCACTTCCGTCGTTTATCGCTTAACGTCACACAATCGACCAGACTCCCGAGTCTCATAAACTTCCCTCTCGCAGGCCCGACGCGCATTTATTGCATCAGCAACCAAGATCTCGGACATTTCCTGCAGCCCGAGTCACAAAGAGAGAAGCTAGGGCAGTAAACCAGAAAATTCTATAGATAGATGCAGAAACTATATCAGTCGAAGTTCAAGAGTGTGCGAGCCGCAAAAGATTGAACGCAGCAGCACATTTTTCGTAACAAGATATGCGCATCTTGGNTGCGAGCCGCAAAATATTGAACGCAGCAGTACATTTTTCGTAACAAGATATGCGCATCTTGGAGTATAGCTCGTCTGCCATTCAAAAATCCCTTGTGACTCGTAGCCGGCTTTCATATCACTACTCTGTCCTTCTCTTCCACTCTCTCGCGCGGGATAAAAAAGCGAGAGAGTAACAATACATTCATTTCCTCGTAAATTAGCTACCCAGTTCAGAGTAATTGACATTGTTTCCTGTATTACAAAAGAGATGCTTATGAGACAAAAGTTATGGTTAGACTACAGAACAAATTAATAAATAATTAAACGGCGTGTTTTTATGAATAAAGTAAAAGAAACATAATTGAGAACCGTTTGAGTAGAAAGAAATATGCTCTAAATTAAAAAAAATTATTTTCTTATACTAAGATGAACTGCCATAAAATGTTTGTCCGCACGACTAAAGCGCTTGTTTGTTTCCTTACAAGAGATGTTTGATTACTTTAAACTAATCGTTCTCTCAACATATTAAAAATAAAAAAACAAACAGCTTCAATAATAAAAAAAAAATAATTAAATCCTGCTGGCAAATTTTATGACATTTTCCTTGTAATTTGAAATTTCTAAATATTAACTGCATGGGAAGAAATACAATCACATTTACATGTATACTGCGTTATTCAAATAAGATGTTCACCCCAAATTTCTTCCGAACCGCTGAAGTTATACAAATTTTGATTTCGAATTTGCAAGTGGCATCACAGGGCTCATAAGACACCGCCTGTGCCTCTTCCGAGATGTAATTAATTACTGAGATAACGATATCAACTTTGGTTTTAAATAGAAATACAGACATTTCTTGAGATGTAAGAGGTTGTTCATGTGTGTGTTCGTTCAATTGTAGCTGTGGTAGAGTAAGTTGCATCACCCGCTGAGATGTCCAGCGGAGTGTTTCTACACAGGGGACGCACGTGCTAGTAACACAGGCATCAAAAGCTTACGGAAGATTGTTTGTTGGTGTTGTTGCTAATGTTACAGACAAAAAAAACTTGTGTTTAATTCGATGTTCATAGCTTCATTACAATTAATTCACCGTGAAATCGTGTCTCTTTCACAGTCCACACCAATGCAACAAAAGTGTCCAAACCTTGCAGTACATCGTGTCTTACAATGTACGGAGCACGTTTAACCTTGGTTTTTACACTCAAGGTGGGCAGCGAGGTACGCGTTTGGGTGTGTACATGTATATATAGTATATATATTTCACCCTTTACGAATACCACCGAACTTAATTTGTGACAATACCTTCCTTATGTGAATACCATGTTGACATAATGATATAATTTTATGTTGAGAAGCTTGCAAGTACGGACTATGTTTTCGAAGATATCTTACTTTTAAAATATGTCTGTACATGATGACAATAAACTTAGTGTTACGTATCATGTTTGTTTACGTGATACAATATTTAAAATCTTCTTCAATAAGCCGCGACTTTGATCGAATACATATTTCCGTCGCACCTTCCATCCAATTTCATTAAAATGCTTAGCAGGTCCCTTGTGGACAACGTTTCAATTTCCTAACCATTAAATTAAGTCACCAACTACCCTCTGGGAGTAGAAGGATATTTTGAATACTTGTATTAAACCTTCCCTACAAAATTCAAGTACCTAATTTATTAACCTAAGTGGACAAGATACATTAATATGCAGGATAGATGATAACCAGCATTAGAAAAATGCAAGAGAAAGATACAAATTTAAACAAAAACATGCATTTCAGAGTCGGAGGGACTCACTTGGCCTCACCTGTTTACCATCAATGTTAACATCCGTCACAAACTACAAGAAAACTATAAAAAATTTCGAAATCGTATTTGTTGTGTAGAAAAAAATAAAATAAAATCGTTGTTACCTTGATTTAAAAAAATTTGTTTTGAAAACACAACATAATATTATACTAAACAGAGTTTTGCAAATATAAAACATTTTCCCTAGGAACGTGGTACAGTTCACTGGAAAGTGAACTTTGTTTTTTGTATCGTTCCACATATAAGTTTACCGTTAATCAAATACTGCCTTCGCCATATAAATAACATAATTACTTTTTTTTAATAAATCGACAACATCTTTGGCAAATGACTATATTCTAAAAATGTATTCGTAGATAGATCTGTTTTGCACTGGTGCGTGTGACAGGTAAAAGCGTTACTAAAGGAAGTGTGGAGAATAACGACCGATTTCCTGCCGATTGTCCACTATCTCCTGGGGGCCTCTTCGTAGCAGGAATTTTAAAACGAAAGGCGAAGAAGAAGCATTTATAATAACATAACTCTAAAAATGGTAACTCACGATATGAACACGTATTTCATATTAATTTTCCAGAATTTGAGAGCTACTGTTGCCATTGTCTTTAAAGCACAACAGAATGACGTCGCACTTGAAATAAAGAAATGTTAGCTTATTTTCATGTGAAGTAATTGTAGCATCCGTGAATAAGGAACTGTCTCTCATCAGAAGAAGAATAAATAACTCACAGTTTAAATAACAAATAGCGTATTATTTTGGAATAAACTTAATATTTTATTACGTTATACTATTTAGTATTAGATTCTGCAGTGTCGTATTAGTTTCAAATTTGCTCACTTGCATATCAGAATTTATCAGAAATTCAACTGTTTATCTTTATCTTTGTACAACGGAAACAAATGTCCAGCCGCGTTGCTTGTGCGAGCGTTAATTTTACGTGTGCGCGTGTCCGATTTAGTGTGTCCCGTGTCAGATTTGAAAATATTTAAAAAATTTTGTGAATTATTTATTTTAATGCCGCCTACTTAAAAACCATTCGTGTGATATTATAGCGTGTATAACTTAAGTTGCAACATACTGGACTACTCGGTCAAGGTTGTTTTCGCCATTCATAAGCACGTTGCCGTCGAAGGTATAATGTTCCTTTTATGCCCAAGTTTTATATAATTATTTTACTTTAATTTATTTATTCGCAACAAGTTTCGTCAAACCAGATTGGAGGTGGAATTTTACTGAGTGTAACAGGATAACCGTTGTCATATAAATGTAATGAAATAGCCAAGTTGTGACCAAGATCGAGAAAAAAAAAAGGGGAGGGCATAGAGCGTCGGAGTTATTCATGCTCTCTCATTCCGGTCGGCCGGCGGCAATCTTGTCCACCATGNCATGCTCTCTCATTCCGGTCGGCCGGCGGCAATCTTGTCCACCATGTTGGACATCGCTGACCTTTGACCTTAATCCGGTGACCTTTGACCTTGAAAACCTTGAAATCTCAAAATTCCAAACAAAATTATAAACAAATAAAATAAAACAATTATTAAAAATGTACCATTAAGAATTGTTAAAATATTTATTAACAACAAGCTGCCATGTTATTGCATCATCCAATCATCATATTGGAACCAGGTGACCTTGACCGCATGATTTTTGACCTTGAAAACCCAAAAATTCCAAAAAAAATTCCTTAAAATGCTAAAAAAATTTCAAAATTCCAAAAATTTAAAAAAATTATTAAAATCTACAACAAATTTATAAAAATTATTTACAATACATTAAACGAATTATTTACATAATTTATTATGATTTATTGCAAAAAATTTATTAAAACTATCTTAAAAAAGATTTAAAATGTATTATAAAACTTACACTTCCATAGGTCCCCTCAGCACCATGTCCAGCAGACGACTGACCCCTTCCAAACAAATACATTGAATTTACATTCCCCTCCCCTATCCAATAACCATTTATCATTCTATCGAATGCACTTAACCCGCCATATTGTTTTATTTTCTTTGTCATTTATTTCCATTTTCATCACCTAGGTGGTGCTAGTGTATATATTACCAATAAACCCCCCAGGTAGTGCTAATTTCTTGATATAGTCGCCAAGCGAGCTGTCGTTCTCTCTCTCTCACCTGTGCTCGGCAGACCATCCGGGATTCCACTTTTGCTAAGCCACCTCTTCTTCATGCTCAGTCTTTCCATGCCAACCATTTTAGATTTTATCCATACTTTGTTAATCCACGCCAGTCATCTTCGATTTCAGTATTGCCACCATAATATCAGTACCTTGTTTCCCAATTGCTTACGTTCTATCATTCAGAGGCCACGATGGCCGAGCGGTTAGAATGCTCGCCTCTCACCAAGGCGAACTGGGTTCAATCGCCGGCAGGTTCACTCCGGATTTTCTCAAGAGGGAATCGTGCCGGACGATGCCGTTGTTCGGCGGGTTTTCTCGGGGATCTCCCGTTTCCCCCCGCTCTTTCATTCCGATGCTGCTCCATTCTCACCTCACTTCCTCACTTCACCTTCATCGGCTGTCGAGACCATGATGTTTAGAGCCCCACAAATCTCTTCACTCACTCACTCTATCATTCCCTGTCAGCCTTCTGGGGTTTAATTTTCTAAGTCACTAGGTGGTAGCCATATTTGTTTACAATTTTAACGTATAATTGGTGCATTTATCACCCTCCATATTGTATACTATTTTCTGTGCCTAGGTGGCGCTAATTTCGCGATAATACCACCTGCCTGTACTGAATGACTACGAGGTCCATACCCGCAAGGTATATAAATTGACATATTTAGTTTTGTTTTATTTTCAACACAAGTTTTTTTAATTTTTAAAGATACGCATTTTTATAAAAGCTGGTAGTTTTAATCGTCAATACGATGAAATAAAAATAAACCATAGCCATCATCTTGCACATGATCGTATACATTTAATCTAATACAGACTCTCGCAATCGATTGTTTACACCACTGAATTAATAAATCTTTCAGAGAAGCATAAGGTACTATAAAAGAAAAAACCAAAAACAAACATTACTATATACACATAAATTTAATTTATTTACTTACAATATACATTATATATTTCTAATTATTTTTTTACATTCGATCTTTACATTTCTTAGATGTTTGCAGATCATGGATAGTAGCCAACAGTCACATCTGATAAAACCCCGATAATTCAGTTCATCGATTATTGAAGCTGAAACTATCTAAACAATGCGTGAGAAATCCCCGCGTTTTTGCAGATAAATCAAATGTCTGAGTCTAACAACAAGTTCATTCGGGTCTACGGGAAATATGAAACGAGCATTCTTGTCTCCTTCCACCTTCTTCACTTCACTTGCCGAAGGAAATTGTTGGTGAAATGTGTGAGAACGTCAAGAGAAACATCATCCTTCTCATCATATTCTTCATTAACACTGTCGTCATAGTCATTATCATCAATGCTGTCTTCACGACCGTCTTGACTTCCTGTTTCATCCTCAATATCAAGTTTACTTTTCTTTGTAATAGTCATATGGTCATCATCAGTATTTAAAGCTGACTACTGTTTATTTTGAAGTTCGTCAACTTCACACGAAAATCTTTCAAGTGTGCATTCCACACATACCGACTCTATCATGCACCGTAGGTCTCTCATTCTGTCATTAGCATTTACTGTCTTTGTCATAATCGTCTATGGAAACAGTACCCATTTATTCAGCAGGAGGTATTGGAAACATCACTTGCTGGCTTCCAGTAAACGACACCCTAGCATATCTTGATGTGTCCCTTCATATGTATTACATTGCATAACTTGCATGTGGTCTTTGTCGTAATGCTTCATCATGCGAGTTCCCTCGTCGTCTGCGAACATTTTATGTACTGTATTAACATGAAGTACTGAAGTCATCACATTATGTTTCTCAGTGGGCGAAAAAAATTCATTTATCAGCCTTTATGTGTTTATTTATGTTATCACATCGAGTGAACTGTCTGGAACATTTATAGCAGTTAAGAAAAGGATAAGATAGGTTCTTCATACAGTCACTCTTCTCATGTCGCCACGAATTGAAACTTTTACTGCAGGACTTGACACATTAAGAAACATTTTTTCCCATGTAATTTTTGGGCAGTCGTTGAAGGTATGCGTGTAGTCGTACAAGACATACTCGATTTTACATCGTCTGTGACTTGCATTGTCTTTAATCATACATAAATTCATACCATTAACTCCTGCGACTGACTCTTCCAGACAGACCATTGCAGACAGACTCCTGCTGACTTACTCCTGCAGACTGACTCCTGCTGACTTACTCCTGCAGACTGACTCCTACAAGAGTTCACGGATATGTGTTCTTTGTGCTCGAACGAGGAGTACAGCATTTTGGTGATCGATAAGTATTCGCCATAACATAAAGAAAGGTACAGACAAAGCTTCGATCAGTTAATAGTAAGACGACGACCATGAGTCACGACAGCATTTCCAAGTTCGATCATGGTTTACACTCCGATTATGATGATGGGAATGGGTTGATCGATGCTCGCCTCACTTTTCTTCACAGGTGCCTGTCGCTTCTCGGACAAAATATCCAGAATGTGATAAATGAAGTGGTGGAAGATTTGGTAGCCCTCGGCCATCATGTAGGGGGCGCTGAGTCACCGATAATATACCTGATCAACGTGTCGAATGTGGAGAAACGAGAAAATTTAAGGCTTTTTCAAATCTGCTAACATCCAAATTGGCTGCGTAAACCGATGTGGCGAGGCATAGTAAGAAAATTCTGGATTCGTGCATAGACAGACTGGAGAGGACAGAAAATTCACTTTTGGAAAATCGATATTATATATGTATGTATATATATTTGTGTGGTTGTATGTTAATTGCATTCGGTTAATAATGGTGGACCGAATCGAACTGACGACTGAGCTGCAGCGAGCCATTGAAGCTGTTCGTGCGAAATATCTACTCTAGAAAAGTAACAGACTAGCTCACGAGAATCAAAGGGATGATGCTTGGAAGCCAATCACCAGCTGCCTTGACGAACTTGGTCGACAACGGCATGAGGATGTTTTGTCTTGGTCGTATATCAAACACTAAATAAATGTAGAAGGACCTACCCCGACACTTAAATGGAAAATAAGACGATTTGCCCCTGATCGATTTCATAAGTGCACGAGGACGGAAACTGACACGAGAGCGCGGACCCGATGTGTGCTCCTTGGTCGGTCATTTCATCGCTTCCTACTCCGATCGGAAGAGCGGCAAGACATACAGTTTGTGACACTGCGACGATAAATGGTTTCTTGGAAACAGGGAAGTGTTCCTTTTGCCAGGAGGTGTGATGTAGACCGGCAAGTACCAAGTGAAAATCACGTAAGGGCTGTGCGAACTTTTGTATCATAGGCATCCTGGAAAGTACAACGAATCGGATTTGTACAAGTACCGAAGCCTGCTACAGCTCAATCATGATCATTATGCGAACGATAACCCTGCAACACTGTTATTTAAGGACAAAACACATGCGAGATTCGTCGTTATCACAGGACTGATCCAACGATTGCCCGAAGCCGTGGATCCGGGTCGGCTGTTGCAGAAGATTGATGTTAAATGCCAAATATAATATGTGTTTTGGAACGATCTGAACGAACTGGTGGATAGATCATGACTACTGGTAGCTTCGCCGGCTGCGGGCAACTGGTCCCTCACCAACAAGATTATATCCATCATAGAAGAACCCGTCCAAGCAGGCTACATCGTGCGATAAAGAAATATGCCATTTCTGGGGAATTGCAGAGGTCAGCTTGATGTAATTATCCTTGGAGAAGGTACATCATGAAAGGACTGGACGATACTTTCCAATCTGACCTGATCGAATGGCAACAATTTGCTGATGCGAATAAAGGCCACTACTACATTTGATCATAATATACACGTTTTCCAAGTATGCCTGGACCACACAGCTTAAGTTGAAGAATGCATATGATTTCACCGAAGCCATAATCGATGTGTTGCACGAGGGACTCATACTGAAAAGTCTACACACAGACTATGATAAGTAATACTTAAATTATACTTTCTGTGCTCTGATGAAAACGTACAGTATAAATCACTATTCCATGCACTATGGGCTCAAGGCCAGCAGAGCCGTGCACTTTCACCGGACTCTAAAAGCCAAACTGCGGACACAATACATGACGAATGGAAACTACAAATGGCTGGGACTATTGCCGAAAATCGTTAGCGAGTATATTTCTACCGTTCATTCTACCACTCGCACGAAGCCTGAAGATGTCAGGAACGACTCCCTGCTTTGGATCGTGTATTCCAATCGGGGAAAGTAGGAACCCGCGCACATCTTAAGCCAAGATCGGTGACCTGGTGTGCATCTCCAAACAGTGTGGCATTTTTCACATGACCTATCATCACATCTGGCCTGTGGAATTGTAAAAGGTGGTGCGCATACGACATATGTACCTGCTCATGTATTACCTCGAGGAACTGCGTGGTGATTCCATCGTCGAAGGCTTTTACGCAGAAGATATCCAGCCTATGAATTTTCCCGACGTTTATTTGGTGTAAAAGTTGCTGAAACGACGTAATGGACGTGAGTACAAAATGTGACTCAGAAACTCGAAGCGTGACGACTCCTGGTTTTACAAGAAAAACTTTCTGAAATAGGTCTTATCGATGTTTTTCTTAAAAATGATATGTACGTGCATTTTTTAAAATTGTGTTTTACTTTTTAACATTCATTTTTTTATTCTTGACTGTCTTTGCATCTAATATTACGGGGAAGAATCGAGATAGCTATGTGCATGTGCAGGCCTGTGAAAAAATGTTAACACTGCTATGTGCAGACTTCACAGTTATCCAAAACAATGCAAGTTCAGTTATTATTTTTAAATTTGCAAGGTCCTGTCTGTGCATGCTCGCAAATTTCAACTCCAGTTATATAAATGTTTATATTATTATTCAGAATGTATAAATATTAACAATTAATTATCCAGAGTTTACTAATACATTTTTTTTCTATGAATTAAAGGAATGCATGTCAATTATTAAAATAATATGTTAAAGAAACTTATTTTAAACATATATTATTTATCAAACTCTTTTGGTATAAACAATAGTCTCAAATTTGTTTTATTTATTATTCACTTTCTTTTTCCTATCTTTTTTTCCCTTTTATTTACTTTCCTTTTCCCCTGTATTACACATACATTAACAAGCAAATTCATTTTTTTGTTACATATATATGTTACCATAATATATACATATTTTAAATTTGTTGTTTAATATTCATATTATTTTTACATTTAATATGTATAGTTTTTCTCCCTGCATTATTTGTGAATAAAAAAAAAAACAAAAAAAATATTATTAAAAAACATTTTTTACACATACTGAGATACATTAAAAAATAAATAACACCAGTAACTGCGAATCACTAATAAAACATTATATTACACGATGTTGCCACTTATAAAAAAACATCTCGTGCTGTTATTTGTTATAGAACAAGGTCCTTCACCATCTCCGTCCGGAGAACTGGTCTTCATCTCGCATGGTAGGTTGCGAAACGTCGTTGTCCAATCGATGAACGGAACCATGTCAGCTTCTTCGTCCGGTGGCAGTCTGTGCGTCTCGCCATCGCATTCTTTGCTGAAGTGAAGCAGCACCGTTTCCTGTCTTCCTGGTCGTATTTCGTAGTCCCTACGCTGTGAGTCCTTTTTTAATGATGATGGTTTTGCCCTCGTTCACCTCCAACAGACTACCGATGCTGCATGGTAGCGTTACGTCCGATCTCATGTTGTACACTGCACAGGTTTTGCCATCGNTAACACTGCTATGTGCAGACTTCACAGTTATCCAAAACAATGCAAGTTCAGTTATTATTTTTAAATTTGCAAGGTCCTGTCTGTGCATGCTCGCAAATTTCAACTCCAGTTATATAAATGTTTATATTATTATTCAGAATGTATAAATATTAACAATTAATTATCCAGAGTTTACTAATACATTTTTTTTCTATGAATTAAAGGAATGCATGTCAATTATTAAAATAATATGTTAAAGAAACTTATTTTAAACATATATTATTTATCAAACTCTTTTGGTATAAACAATAGTCTCAAATTTGTTTTATTTATTATTCACTTTCTTTTTCCTATCTTTTTTTCCCTTTTATTTACTTTCCTTTTCCCCTGTATTACACATACATTAACAAGCAAATTCATTTTTTTGTTACATATATATGTTACCATAATATATACATATTTTAAATTTGTTGTTTAATATTCATATTATTTTTACATTTAATATGTATAGTTTTTCTCCCTGCATTATTTGTGAATAAAAAAAAAAACAAAAAAAATATTATTAAAAAACATTTTTTACACATACTGAGATACATTAAAAAATAAATAACACCAGTAACTGCGAATCACTAATAAAACATTATATTACACGATGTTGCCACTTATAAAAAAACATCTCGTGCTGTTATTTGTTATAGAACAAGGTCCTTCACCATCTCCGTCCGGAGAACTGGTCTTCATCTCGCATGGTAGGTTGCGAAACGTCGTTGTCCAATCGATGAACGGAACCATGTCAGCTTCTTCGTCCGGTGGCAGTCTGTGCGTCTCGCCATCGCATTCTTTGCTGAAGTGAAGCAGCACCGTTTCCTGTCTTCCTGGTCGTATTTCGTAGTCCCTACGCTGTGAGTCCTTTTTTAATGATGATGGTTTTGCCCTCGTTCACCTCCAACAGACTACCGATGCTGCATGGTAGCGTTACGTCCGATCTCATGTTGTACACTGCACAGGTTTTGCCATCGCATCGAAACCTGTCCATAAAATAAAATTTCGACTTGCCTTCGGCATTCTTGATGCTCGATTGTTGTAGGCAGGAACCAGGGCATAATAAAGGTGAAAATGACTCACACCATAGTATGCTTCCATGTTTGTCACAGCGCCGTCATACTGTGGGTCGCCTAGCCAGTACTCTACTCTCCGGAACCCCGGGATGGCATTGGGATAACACATCACCGTAACTGGCTCGAAGGAGCTGACGTAAATCACCTCGTGCAACGTAGATCGTGGTGATGGTGGTGCGATGGGAATAGCAGGCCTTGGAGAACTGCTGATTCTGCTGCTGCTGGCGACGGTGACCCGCATGGTGCCCTCGTGAGCTGGAAGGCAATCGTCGCATATAACCAGGCTGATGGTAGTGGTGGTGCCAGGATGTAGACACGAAAAAATCAGCTGCATGAGGTCGGCGGTTGTCTGGTCTGCGGAGCCGTTCATTTTCTTTTCACTCTGCATTGCGGTCGATGTGGGTGATGGAGGTGTCGGTGGTGGCTGCCGCTTCCCGAGGCCGTCCCTTGCACCAGGCGCTGGAATGCGGAGTGTCCGGAACTGACGTGGTGCAGCCTTCGAAGCACTCCCTGCATGGTAGACAGTCGCTAATATCTTCGTCCTGCTGCATGTAGGCTGGAAGCATCTTGTACACGTACCGAACGGCGTCGTGTGCGTACGTTAAAAGGAACTTTTTCGGCAGAAATGTGAGTTATTTTTCCAAATCGAGGGCCGCGAGCGAGCGTAGCCTCCCGTACTTGGCGATCGCCGAAATTATTTTCTGACCGGCGGTACATAACGCAAACATCTGCTGCTTGATAATGAAAAAAAAAAAAATAGTTTGGACGAGAAATAAACCGTGCACACTTTAAGGTGAACGACTAGAGAATATAACGACGACAACAGCAGCAGGCGGACGACTGGGACCCGAGGACTTTTATATGCTGGCATATACGTACATGCAGTGGAAGGGAAGAGGGCGAGGCCGAAGGCAAATGTTTGGAGTCAACAAACAAGCTAAAGGAGGTCTTGCAGAGAGGGTGTTCCTGCCGATGAAAGCGTTTGGTGGGTAAGGGTCATATATTGTCTCGATGTAGATTGTTGGAAAGCGTTT
>NQII01002384.1:99731-225987 GCA_002778355.1 Clitarchus hookeri
GGGGGGGGGGGGGTTTATCAGTATACTCCAAATAATATTGCACGTCGTAAACTTGATGATGACAAAAATATTAGTTTTTATTTTTAATAAAAACTAATTAACAATTACTTGCTGTGGCTGCACGCTTGCTCGCTATTTATTTCTATGCAAAAAAAAATCATTTTAATTGCCAATATTTTGTTACAGAATATGAATTTTTTATGAAATACATATTTTTTAAAAATTTTAATAGTGGTTAAATGTTGTTTACGAGTGTGGTAGGCGGGGAGTTGATTGGGGACAGAGCGTTGATGGCGCGAGGGGAAGAGTGGGGTGGGAATAATTTTTATTGAAATTCATTTTTTATTTAATTATTGGTTATGTGTAGTTGGCAATCCTTGGGGGCGGTGGAGGGGTGGAGTTGAGATGATTGTTGCGTTGGGGTGGTGATTGAAGAGGGGGGCATCCAACACGGCCGTCCCATGCCGCCGGCCGCTGGTGATGTCATCGCAGGTGAGTAATCCTGAATTCAAATGCATGGTACCTGTCCCATACTTCCCTAAACCATTCTACTACGGCCATTGCAGATGGAAGTTGGTCAAAACGCTTATGCAAGACCAACTACCGTGCTCTGTTGGGAGTGGTAAGTGCAAAATTCTATTTGGCTATGAACGAGTAAACGAAGGGTATTAAAGAAAAGTCGCTGGCTGTTAGCAAATCAGCCATCCTATTTTGTGCAGATAATGCGCGGTGTGTGTATGGGTGGCTGCTTGGTCCCGTGGTTAGAATGCGTAACTTGGACGCCAAAGGTCACGGGTTCGATTTCTGGCCGAGGCAGTGATTTTTCGCTGGTGGAAAATTTCCTTCCCGGCTTCAGGACTCGGAGTTGTGTAGTCCTTTCACCTTCATACTGCAAGAGGCAATGGCAAACCACAGCTGAATCTCCATGTCTATACTCTGTCCATTCCAAGGAGGCAGTTTGTATTAATCAGCCTGTTCGCGTGCTTTGAAAGTATTGGTTGTATTGCTAGTCACCCCCGTGTCCGCCATATTGCACAACATGGGTAACTTACAGTGTTTATGCCCCGAAAACCGAGCTATAAATTAAAATATTTCAAAACTAAGGATTTTACACTTGCATGCTCACACAGTGTTGTGACATTATAGAGCACTGAAGGAGGCAAAGAAAAAAATTATAAATGTGGTTGACATAAACTAAAATTTAAAAATGCCATTGGAACTGTTTTCTACTGCTAACGTAATGTGAAATGGCTAGTCGGCCAATGGCTTTGAGTTCGTCACTGGCAATGTTTATCTCTGCAGCTATTGAAATATTTTTGTCGTGTTGAAGCATACATTTCTATATGGTTGATACGACTTTTGCCACACACTTCTGCCCATACCAACTGCGATCTGATTAGTTATAGTGAAGAGAGAATTCCTAGGTTTTGCAGTGCCACAAAATTAGTATTGATATTAGGTTAGCTTATCTTGATGACGTTTTGTGAAATGCTGGATAAGGCATATAATACGACCACACAAAATATAATTTGTTTGGAAAATAATATGCTTGGTATTATAGGCGTTCCATAGAATTTGATAAACCTAATACGTGAACAAATGTAACATTTCGTAAAATTTATATTTTGAACGATATGAGCATGATCTGGTGTTTTTATGTGTCGGAGGACTACAATGATACCTAAGAAGCTGCAGTTAGGCCTACGATGTAAACACCGAAGACGTTTTACTTTTACTCTTTTTTTTTTACCGAGATAAAACCCTTGAACTTTAAAGTATTATATTACAACAATGCCACATTTAAGTAAAATTTATTTTCTAGCTTACTTTTGCAATGGCTCCTTTGCGTGAAAACCATGTTTAGATAATTGAGCGTTGCAAGTAAGAAGCAAAATTATAAACCCTCCGTTTCTAATGCAATTGTGCAGAATTATGTTTACAATTTGACTGATTACTTTAAATGCGTTATTATTGAAACGGTGTTTTTTACACCGTGAAAGAGTAAATTCGAATTACCCAATAATGAATCATGATAGTAAAAAAATAAAAAATGCAATTTTCTCAAAAATAGTTAATAGCAATATTTTTTCCTTCCTTGGCACTAACACCTTGAAATGTAACATACTAATATTGTATCGTATGTTGCGCTTGCTGAAGCTAAATGTTCAAATTTACTTCATTGTCTTTTAATACCCACGTGAAATTTGCTTGTAAATTTCTATTAATTTTACGTTGCTTGTGAATCTACAAATCATCACTATGAACGGTCACGGATGTCACTGTTAGATGGAGAAGGTTTTTTTTATAACAATTTCGTGATTTTTCTACTAACTAATTTTATGCGCTAGAATTTACCTACAGTCCGTGGGCGCCATTTTTGGGACACATCTACATATGAAACATCGCCGAAACTAATACACAACAAAAAAAATGCGTTACTTACTTGTGTAAAGTTCGTAGCCTAAGGTTTACTTTTGATCATCTAACAAAATTAAAGTTAAAAGTTCATAAAACATTGCCGTAACGAATACACAACAAAGATCCACAAAGATATCTGATGAAAAAATACTTATGCAAGAAGTCTTGCAAATATTCTGATAGCACACTAGTAAGTTCCATGTGCTAGAGTATTGATAGATGAGTAGAATACCTATTCTTTCATGGCTTAGTATCAATTGTAATGAACAAACAAAATTAAACATATAGGCTTATGTTTTAAATGATACGCTATGTAAATTTTATTAAGAATATATATAATTCGTTCGTTGGTTCTGTATCCTTGATGTGAATTTTTTTTCCCTGCAGTGAACTGATTGAGAAATTTCAGCGTATATAAGCTAGAAAGAGTCAGCTGAAACAAAATGTTTACTGTAGTTGAATTTATGAAAAAGTGATTTGATAACAAGAAAAAAATTTGTTGAGAAAACTTTGCCATTTTTTGTTTAGCAAATTCGTTATTTGTCTCACGGTAATACACAGTGAAAATATTCATTACATGATTGTTGTTTCTGTTCGGGAATATATATAATCAAATTATGAATAATCTGGGTTACAGACGTGGTTATTAAAACAATGTACGTTTAATTACAAACTGCCAAAAATGTTCAAGTTTTTCCTCACTAAGCAAAACGTTGTAATTAACATTGCTATATTTTCTTGATTTTCCCCAAGATCCCTTTATCCCACTCCCAAACGCCCCACAAACACGTAAAAATTATACACGCTTTCCTAAGTATATAAATAAGCCATCAAAATGTTTTTCGATCATTTTAAAATATGTATACTTACATACATATGTATGTAAATTTATACATGCATATGTACATATAAATTAAATTAATTAAAAATTGAAAAACTAAAAGTTTCTTTGTAGTATATATTGCATAAAATTTTATATTATACTTAAGTAAACATTGTAATATATTTCACAACAAATATTAACTTTTTGAATATTGTTTTGATGGAAACGCTCCGTTTGTCACTATTTCACTATTCTCGCTAATTCGCAACTTGGGACTGCCAAACATTAAAACTGTGTCACTGTAAGGAGAACCACGCACGTCACTTTACCTTATCCAGGTATAAGGAGGGAACACCAAGGAGACAAGCTGATATCTACAGCGATAAGATGAAAATTTATCTCCCATACTCCTTGCTCGTGCAACACAAATCNCTAATTTAATTAAAAATTGAAAAATGAAAGGTTTTTTTGTAATATATATTGCATTACATTTTATATTATACTTAAGTACACATTGTAATATATTTCACAACAAATATTAACTTTTTGAATATTGTTTTGATGTTAATGCTCTGCTGGTCACTATTTCAATATTCTCGCTAATTCTCAACTTGAGACTGCCAAACATTAAAAATGTGTCACTATAAAGGGAGCCACGCACGCCACTTTACCTTTTTCAGGTATAAGGAGGGCACATCAAGGAGACAAGCTGATATCTACAGCGATAAGATGAAAATTTATCTCCCATACTCCTTGCTCGTGCAACACAAATCCTCACCAGCCGGCGTGCAAAAAGGGCATGAAAACCACGGTGTACCGCGTATCTTTCCGGCGAGAAAATCACGTTTTTTTTTGGACGAGTCCCTCCGACTCTTTGCACTGTCCCTGAAAAAAAGGTATGGGGCAATGTTTCAATATATGCAGGTAGGGAAACTGTGCACATTACAAGGCTGATAAATAAAATTAGGAGAAAAATAACAGGTAAAAGGAGATTCTTTCTGATCTATTTCGTCACTTGTTAATACGTATTCTGCAATGAAAACCATCTTTTTAGTTAATACTAAGTATTTTTCCATTGAACCTACGCCAACTTGCTTTTTGCAGCTATAAAGTTACACCGGTATTTTTTTTTGTAATAACATATTTACTTTACCGGCGGTGCCCAAATATATATTGTTGTTTTAGCAAACGCTTGTTTTGTGAGTTGGAGAAACTCAGTTAACTTGTTAAAAATAATTTGTTTAGTCAACAGTTTATCAGGGAAAAAGCTGTTGTGTACGTTTTCAGAAATATAGAAACCAACGTTTAATCTTAGTGTAATTTGAACGATTACAAGACTCTAAATTTACTGAAAATATTTATTTCGTAATTGAAAGTAAATCGTTATAAAGTCCCTAAAAACTTTTAATGCAAAATAAGGGACACTTGATTTTCGCTAAAAGAGTTCAATGCCAGCAAGTCATCAACATTATGCGAGTATCTACACGCCTGAATCTTCCTTTGGTTATTTACTCCGTGCCTTTTTAAGAAAACAATGGTATTTAACAGAGCCAATGAGAAATTGATTACTCCAGTACTGAACTCTGTGACTCATAGGCAGGCACCTAAGATGCGTAGCAGTTAACATGCTCACTCTACTCCATAGTTTTTCTATGATGATATTTTTCAGTGACAGTAACTTCGAAAATGGTGGACGATTTAAACTGTCACTTAATTTAGCGCACTAAATATGTAATTCAGCATATAAAGAATGAAGCCAATTAAGTCTAATCATTCCAGATATATGGCATATACCACCAAAAAATAGCACCATAGATGTTGGAAACGAAAGAGTGTTTTATGAAAGTTTTAGGTAGCCATCTATAGTTGGCCTACTATGCAAGGCAAAATGTGATAGGAACCTAATTAGATGTTAGTAATAAACGACATTTAAGTTTAAACGTTAGGTGACGTCTTTAAATATGGCACACACAAAGAGGTTACCAATTGGGAGTGATTTAGTGCAAACAACAAAATCTATCAGAACGCCAAGAGGGTGTTAAAGATGTTTAAAAGTTCCAGAGATGTAAATTTATCTCTTAAATATAGAGTAAATTTACATAACAAGTAAAGTACTATTTCCTGACCTTACGGAAAAGTACCTGACAAAAAGGTGGGAAATTACCATACAGCTAACGGAATATTAAAAAGACTGTACTGTCAAATTGTATTTCAAAAAATTCGGTGGTATTATTATTACTTGTTTTATTTCATTTGCATAAATATTCATATATTCTGACGAATAGCAACCGTGACAAAAATTATAATATCATAGACACTTGCCGGTGAGTGGGCGCGAACCAATGTCCTGTATCTCGAGTGTCAGGTGCGCTATGCATTACACCACGGTGACATCATAGTATGATAGTGATTATTAGCATATTAACAGAATTCATCACGAGCTTGAACATTTCCGCCATTCTAACAGCAACTTGAAAAATTATTTATTCGTGGAACTGGTTATAACAATTATTTTGTGTAACAGATTGCTCAGTTACTTTTGTGTGGTACAAAGCAAACTTCGTGTAGAATTTATTTAGTAGCTTTATTGGTGCTTTGAAGTCAATACCTTTCCAAGTGTTTTAAAAATTCCATTGACATAAAAATTACACTGGTAATGCTAAAGGTGTATATTGAGGTCTGAACACGGGAACAAAAAACTATCCGTTTTCCACAGTATCTTACAAAATTTTCTTATTTATTTATTTTTTTTTCACAATTTTTCCATTGTTTCTATTTGATAATTGTATTTTACAGATTATCTGCCTTAAAATGTATTTTTATTGTGTAGTATTATGCCTGCCCTAATGAATATAAGTCCTACAAGCTGTACCGCGTGGTGCCTCGTTTTGTTTCTTCCTCCCGTCCTGCCATCGAGCTGTTGAGAAAGTGCTGAGGAGACACACACGTCATAAAGTAATTTTCCCAACCATGAATGGGATTTTCCTCTGCCAGGTAAGTCAATTTTACATAACGGTGCAGTAATTATATCTTACCTGTAAAGAAAAATATGTTTCCCCAACAAGTTTGCGAATATTACCTTACAATTGTCAGGTAAATTACATGATATTTTTTACATTGTAATGTTCTACTGTAAACCGCTATGGGCGCGTAATGCTACTTTTCGATGTTCGAGTGAGTAGGTCTAAGTGACGTGAATATCCTAACTGCCACAGAAACGATAATTTTCAGTTTGCAGGATCAACAAAAGCAGCTTCGCGTGGATTTGGCATTGTTCGTTCTTGAAGCCCGAAACCTCTAGGAAGTAAGGAGACGTTCTATATTTTGTATTTACGGAAGTAAGCTCCGTTATTCGTTATTATGGTGTAGCGGATTCTCCCCACCTCAGCATCCTTCACAACTTCCTATCTCAACCTCCGCAATATCCTGCCCCACAGAAATCTGGGAAAAGGAAAGGATGGAAAGCGTTATTGCCAAAAATAAAACACAAAAGGAGAAAGAAACATTTGACACCATATAAGCCTTTCCATATTGGTAATAGTGTAAAAGCAAATTACACTATATAACGCTCCCTTGTAAAATTGAAATTAAAATTTTATTTTCGTCCGAAATGCCACTTAACTATGTTTTCAAAAGACATAATATTTTAACTAACATTTAAATTTATATATAATACTATAATATCTTAAACTTGCATAAACCAAATACCGTTCATTCAAAATCTCATACTCTATTTGCGTCATATTTTACATTTATCATGTTGTGAGATTTTGTGGGATCTAGACGAGAGGTTCCCCAGAGAAATTCATATTATAAACTCAGTCCTTTACTTTATCATCCATTGCATATCTTGATCACAGCATCCCATCAGTCCTGGAGACGAGGGTATTCCCCTCACCTGACACCTCAGAATGTCGGTAGTGCCTCACTGATGGACCACACTCACTAATAAGCACAGAGCTGGGGATATTCTCCCCTTCAAACACCATATGATGATAGTAGTATTCTATTGATTCACAGCTCTCGCACACCTTTTCTCCAACCCCAGAAAGCCTGTCGTCTCAGTAATTTCCCACTGGTCAGCTTCCTTCGTGTACTATAAACGCTCTGGCCCTACTACTCCTCCGAAAGATCACTCATCTCAGAACGTACCCACGAGTTCCTTCATAAGAGCAAACGAGTAACTCCCATATAAAAACTCTTATAACTCTTTCCTGAAGGTAACACTCCGCTTCACGGGCTAGCCCCAATTCCTCTCAGAAAACGTTAAGTCCTATATTTATGCTATAACTCTAGCAACATCTAGCATACGGTGGCATAATCATAGCAACACGAAGCATGATATCTCGCTGACAGTGTCAACCTGCTGAGTCTGCTCAACGTCTCCTACCAACGTCTTGAGATGTCTACTCTCCAAAGCTCCGCCCCGGTATAATATAGGAATATTTACCTAACACGTTCATCTCAAATATCTTCCGGGGGCCGCGTTGGCTGAGCGGTTAGCCAGGTCATCCCCAGATTTTCGCTTGTGGGAATCACGTCGGACGATGCTGCTGGTAGGCGGGTTTTCTCGGGGATCATCCGTTTGTCCCTACCCCGTTTCCGGCGCTGCTCCATACTCACCTCAATTACACCAATCGGCTCTCAAGACCTCGCTGTTAGGAGCCGCCTAAATATCTTCACTCACTCAAATATCTTCCGAACGGCTGAAGGAATCAAATTTTTATTTAGAATTCGTTAATAGTACTACGGGGCTCATAATACATCGTCTATATCTGTTCCGAGATGTAATTAATTACTAAGACATCGATATCAAGTTTTTTTAAGTGGGAATCTACTCATTTCTCTCAATAGCATAACATGTTGTTAAATGGCAACTTCAGTGACGTGGTCATTTTGAAAATCAAAAGAAGCCCTTTTTGAGGTATAAGAGGGTTTTCATGGGTGTATGCATTTGACTGTAGCTGTGGCGGAGTAGTTTGCGTCATCAGCGGGAGATGTTGCATTGGTGTGGACTGTGAAACACGCACGATTGCTCGGTGAATTAATTGTACTCAAGTTATAAACATAAAATAAAACACATATTTTATATTTATGTAACATCAACAACAACACAAACGAACAATCTTTCGTAAGCTTTCGATGCCTGTGTTACTGTATCACTAGCACGTGCGCCCCCTGTTACGAACACTCTGCTGGACATCCCAGCGGGCGATGCAACCTACCCCGCTACACCTACAGTCAAATGAACCCACCCGTGAACAACCTCTTATATCTCAAAATGTGCTCGTCTGGTTTTCAAAATAATTACGTCACTGAACTCGCAGCCAAATATCATGTTAGGCTAGTGAGAGAAATGTGTATACTCCCATTAAAAAAACCAAAGTTTTAAGTACATCTCGGAACAGATGTAGACGGCGTTGTATGAGCCCCGTAGTGCCACCTACGAATTCTAAATCAAGGTTTCGATACCTTAAGCGTTTCGGAAGATATTTGGAGTGAGCATCTTAGCTGAATAGCACTGCATACACGCCTGACTCACCCTACCCACCAACACCACACTTACAGCCGCTTTAAAAAGATCCGGAGATAGCCAAAGTGGATCCAAAACAGTCTAAACATTGCATTATGCTCCGCCAATCACTTATGACCAGCAAAAAGACTACTCGGTGCGTAACACAATCCCCTACGTTCTTGCAGGCAGTGACCCGCAAAGCAGCAGTCTTCAGCAGGTAGGAGCACTCCAAGGCACTCTTGCAGCTTTCTGTAATTCTGTACATACGTCAGCTGCGGGACGGCATTCTTCCGTCACTCCCAAGTCGTGACACTGGCTGCGAATGCAAGAAAACGCGTTTAAGATACATACGTTATATTACGCCACAACAAAGTGAACTCCAGATATGGAGACTTTTAAAAAAATTTATATTTTGAAAGATATGAGCATGATCTGGTGTTTTTATGTGTCGGAGGACTACAATGATACCTAAGAAGCTGCAGTTAGGCCTACGATGTAAACAACAAAGACGTTTTACTTTTACTCTTTGTTTTTTTTATCGAGATAAAACCCTTGAACTTTAAAGTATTATATTACAACAATGCCACATTTAAGTTAAATTTATTTTCTAGCTTACTTTTTCAATGGCTCCTTTGCTATAAAGTTACACCGGTATTTTTTTTTGTAACAACATATTTACTTTACCGGCGGTGCCCAAATATAAATGGTTGCTTTAGCAAACGCTTGTTTTGTTAGTTGGAGAAACTCAGTATACTTGTTAAAAATAATTTGTTTAGTCACCAGTTTATTAGGGAAAAAGCTGTTGTGTACGTTTTCAGAAATATAGAAACCAACGTTTAATCTTCGTGTAATTTGAACGATTACAAGACTCTAAATTAAATGAAAATATTTATTTCGTAATTGAAAGTTAATCGTTATAAAGTCACTAAAAACTTATAATGTAAAATTAGGGACACTTGATTTTTGCTAAAAGAGTTCAACGCAAGCAAGTCATCAACATTATACGAGTATCTACATGCCTGAAACTTCCTTTGGTTATTTACTTCGTGCCTTTTTAAGAAAACAATGGTATTTAACAGAGCCAATGAGAAATTGATTACTCCAGTACTGAACTCTGTGATTCATAGGGAGGCACGTAAGATGCGTAGCAGTTAACATGCTCATTCTACTCCATATTTTTTCTATGATGATATTTTTCAGTGACAGTACCTTCGAAAATTGTGGATGCTTTAAACTGTCACTTAATTTAGCGCACTAAATAGGTAATTCAGCATATAAAGAATGAAGCCAATTAAGTATAATCATTCCAGATATATGGCATATACCACAAAAAGAATAGCACCATAGATGTTGGAAACGGAAGAGTGTTTTATGAAAGTTTTAGCATCGGGAATCTAAACTGGTTCACCTTAATGGGTGGCCATCGCTTTAAACGCTGCACCACCGTGACCCCTTGTGGGAAAGAGAAGTAGTGGGGAGAAGAGAAACTCATAGCTTTGTAGTTTCGTTGTCTTTGATAGCGACATCCGTAGGAGTACGCTAAACCATTTACAGTCCGCCGCCAAAAAAGAAGCAGAAATTTTCTGTGTTTTTGAATACTCTTAAGACTCCCGCCAACCTGTAACTATTTCCCGACTTTGAGGTGCACGGGCTAGGGGAGCAATAAGGTCGAGAGTGGCATACGCTTAAAATGACGCATGACCGTTTTGCTCAATGCTCTGGACTGGCGTGCGTGTTTTAAGTCGTAATACTGTAACAATGGAACTTTGGGCAGTAACCGGATAGTTATGTTGTTATAAAGTTTGCAACAAAGTTTTCTGCAGAACCCCACTATGTTTCATAGATATTACTGGAAAATATTTTAAGACACAAATGTTTGGAATTGACGGTTTCGGCCATGTCGAAAGGCCTCAAAATAATGTTTGTGATATTCAACGTGTGTTTGAGATTGTGTCGCTTTATTTTAGCGTACAAACATATCGGGATCACATAGAATAGTTCTTTTCGAAAACGTGTATTCAAAACATACTGTTACGCAGTTCGCACGCCACGTAGGCAGGAGCGTAAAACCTTTCAGTTACAGATGCTGCAGCGAACCGATTTTGTCTGGTACTGTACTTGCATTGTTATAAGTATATATTGTGCAGCAGAACCTATAGTAAAGTATACTCTTTTTTCTAATGTTATTGGTNTACTTGCATTGTTATAAGTATATATTGTGCAGCAGAACCTATAGTAAAGTATACTCTTTTTTCTAATGTTATTGGCAGATGCTATTCCTGAATATAAGTAATAAATTTGGCATTATAAGGGTATCTATTTGCATTTAAGGACTTCCTTCATTGGAGAATGTTATATATCTCTGTACAGAGAAATCGTACACGTTCGTGGTGTATCATGTTTTGTATTCTTAACACTGTATTTGAAAGTATACANTCTCTGTACAGAGAAATCGTACACGTTCGTGGTGTATCATGTTTTGTATTCTTAACACTGTATTTGAAAGTATACACCTTTTTAGTTTTCAACCAATAAATAATTTCTAAGGCATCAAAATAAATAACAGCAAGAAATTGAAAAAAAAAATCTACGGCGTGGTGTCAAAACACCTTGGTAGAGCAGTAGGACGTTGTGGGCGAAACTATTTTTCACATATACTTCTTACATGTCTGAAATTTGTTCAACTGACCCACATCATCTCGTTCCTACTCCCAGCAATGATGTAAGAGGGTGATGGCATCGCCTGCCGGAAAACAGACCCGATTTCTGGAGCCCCGCCTGCCCTCGCGAAGGCCAATAATAAACGACCTATATCGTGGCGATGCCTCACTTAGTCTAAAAGTCACTCGAATTAAAAGTCAATTACCCTAAAGTAATTTAAACTAAACGTCACTTGGCATAAGAGGCACTTGTCCTAACATTCATGTGGCAAAAAGTCAATTGGCATAAAGCAAATTGGCCTAAAGTCAATTTATCTGAATTCCATTGACCTAAAGACACTTGGTCAAAATATCACGTGTCCTAAAGGTCACTTGGCTGAAAAGTCACTTGGCCTGAAATTCATTTGACCTAAATGATACATAGCCTAAAAGTCACTCGGTCTAATATTGTTTCAGGTCAAATTATTTAAGGCATGTAACTATCTAAAGTTATGGCACATGTGTTTTTTTTTCACACAAGGAAGTTATGTCTATGTTTTATGACAGACTGTTATGCAATGCAAATTTGCAGAAGACGGGATATTCTGATTTCAGTAGGCTCCGAACCCCGTAATTTTCTACTATGTCCTCTTGAACTGATTCACGAATTAGGCTAGCCGAGAATCATCATACACTGACACTAAGAAAAACGTTCAGTTGAATAACATTTGTTTGGCGCAATAAAATTTNCTAGCCGAGAATCATCATACACTGACACTAAGAAAAACGTTCAGTTGAATAACATTTGTTTGGCGCAATAAAATTAATTGTTTGTTGCAGGGGAATAACATATTATGTTGCTAAAACCACAAATTTGTTTCATATTTGGTTGTTCCAAACATTACATATTTGGTTGGTACATTGAAATATTTGCGTGGCTGTAAATATAAAACAAAAGTTGTTTCCATAAAAAAAAATTAAAAGGAGACCGAAATTTGAACCCGGAAAATTTACACGCTTAACGTTACACCTTAGTAACCTCAACCAAAATGATAAATAAATAATTATTTAACACGTGCTTATATGGTATGATACTATATTAAAGCTTTACATTTCTTTCTGTTGAAATTATTTCATAGCGATTGTACGTGCCATGATTAGGTCTAACAATTAACATTGTTACTACCCTTATTTCCAAACGGTTGCAAATTCGAACGAAGGATACCAAATTACTGATTTCCTTACNCTAGCCGAGAATCATCATACACTGACACTAAGAAAAACGTTCAGTTGAATAACATTTGTTTGGCGCAATAAAATTTATTGTTTGTTGCAGGGGAATAACATATTATGTTGCTCAAACCACAAATTTGTTTCATATTTGGTTGTTCCAAACATTACATATTTAGTTGGTACATTGAAATATTTGCGTGGCTGTAAATTTAAAACAAAAGTTGTTTCCATAAAAAAAAATGAAAAGGAGACCGAAATTTGAACCCGGAACATTTACACGCTTAACGTTACACCTTAGTAACCTCAACCAAAATGACAAATAAATAATTATTTAACACGTGCTTATATGGTATGATACTATATTAAAGCTTTACATTTCTTTCTGTTGAAATTATTTCATAGCGATTGTACGTGCCATGATTAGGTCTAACCATTAACATTGTTACTACCCTTATTTCCAAACGGTTGCAAATTCGAACGAAGGATACCAAATTACTGATTTCTTTACAGCCAACCAAATGAACGCTGGATGCAGCTCATTTTGTTGTGGTCACTAATTCTGTAAAAGACATATCATATTGTTCGCGCTTACTAATTTCTCTCCAAAACAAAATATTAATTTCACTTCACCATGATATTTATGTTTGCAGTTACATAATCGATAAGTTCAACTTGCATGTAAAATGACTGTGTGTGCTGAATAAATGTACAGGCTGAGTATAAAGAAACATCCCAACTTTGAAGGTCTATAATAACAACATCAAACAACCAACAACCTTGATTGATCAATCAAATGAACCGTGGAATCGTGAAGTTTGTATACCATACATTTGTTAATGTTCAATGTGACCACCTTGAGCGGCCCGAACGACATTTACGCAATAATAAAACTCGTTCCACGCTCTTGTCAGCATGTCCTGTGTTATGGTTTGGATGGCGTCCGTAATTCTCGTTTTAAAGTCATCAATGTTAGTAGGTAATGGTGGACGAAACACTTGATCCTTCATGTACCCCCATAGAAAAATATCGCACGGGGTAAGATTCGGGCTTCTTGGGGACCAGTGATGCAGAGCCTGGTCACCAGCTGCTCCTCGACCAATCCAGCGTTGCGGCAACGTTTTGTTCAGGTACATCCGCGAACAGATAGGTGCCAATGGAGTGGCGCACTATAAAGTAAACATCAGACCGTCCCCTTCACAATGACGTGTCGAAAGCGAGTTCGCTACCCCCTCTCCACCTCAAATCGAGAGTTACGAACGCCATCCAAACCGTAACACCAGACATGCTGACAAGAGGGTGGAACGAGTTTGATTATCGCGTACATGTCGTTCGGGCCGCTCAAGGTGGTCACATTGAACATTTACAAATGTATGGTAAACAAACTTCATGGTTCCACGGCTCATTTGATTGTTCAATCAAGGTTGTAGGTTGTTTGATTCTGATATTATAGAACTTAAAATTTGGGGTTTTCTTTTATACTCATCCTGTATATGATTGTGTGACAATAAAATGTGTATTCGGCTCGACAAGTGTCGTTTAAATGCATTATTTAAGTCTACGAAACTAAACAAGATGTTTGGAGAAAAAACAGATTAGTTTTATTGAACAAAATATTGTTCAGTGTAAATAAATACTTTTTAAGTACTTGTAAGCAATTTTACTTTTTTTTAGTTACGAGTAAATTTTTCTATCAGGGCAGTTCCGATCTCGTCATGTGGGTTGTGACACACACAGAGCAAGTTCACCGGTAAAAAGTCGCCGAGAGAATAATTTTTTACTTTTTATGGTTTTCCTTGCTCATTTCCTCTATGGCTTCGTCTTTTTACTTTTTATGCCTGGGAGTATCAAGGAAGATACAAAGTAAAAAAGTGGCGAGGCGGAAATTTGAAAGCGGATCAGAAGCAAATTGTCATTCGTGTGACGGTTCACAATTCCCGGAAATAACCTTATCACTGTCTGTTACGCCAGACTTCTGCTTATTTTCTTATATTTCCCTTGCAAGAGAGAACTCAAGTATAGCTATCGTAATATAATCGTTTGTGGACTGGGTTCATAGAAAATACTTAATCGATAACGAAGGAGTTTGGTAAGTTTCCTGCTGAGAGAAACGTCAGTAAATGAACGTTTATGTGCGACAGAAAACGTTCTCAACTTTAAAAGGCGACCTTGCACTTAAAGTGAAAATAAAAATGTGGATGTAGTTCACGATATATTTCTCAAATTTCTTTGCTGCAGTGATAAAAATTACTTATTTAATGAGGAACAGATTTTTCTCGAGATATTTCATCACTATGTAAACGCGAACACGGATATGAGTTCTGGTTTTCCTATATAATATACTTACACTTATAGAGAAGAGGTTATTTTACCGAGTACTCCGGTACCGCAAAAGGAGATAGTAACTGGTAGAGGTAAAGAAACGTGAAACACTTGGTCATACATCAGATCAAAATGAAAACGTCATAAATAATCCCATCAGCGCTTTTTATGTGTATTATTATCTTGCTTTTGGTTCTCATCTCTTTCTTTGTTACGTTTCTTTACGTCGCCCATCTCCCTGTGCTCATCCTTCATTTCACAAGGTGAGCTACTTGTCCATGTGGCGATTGTAGACTTGCTCACATCTTGTACGTAAAACGTATTTGCGGAACTTCTTCATACTTGTATATAATTGTAGTCAATGAATAAGACCACTTATAAATAAAAACAAGCAGTCATTACCAATGATGTTATTTTTGTACAGATTCAGCTTGTGCGTCCTAAGTTCCTCCACGTATCCCTCATAAGAATTACTCGTTTTAACAAAGTGCACCCTCCCATTAGTGCATCGCTGGACTCACTCCTGTATTCTGCATCCTGTTTATAAAACCCACCAACATATGCTATAGCGTCATTATTGACTGTTTGTCACCGAAGGCGAAGTACTTAAACTGAGTTCTTTATCTTGTGTGTGTTGTGGAACGGAGGTAATAACGGTCAGCAGTGGGTTTCATAAAACCAGTAGAATTCTTAATTTTCAATTGTGTTTTCCACTGCTTATATAATACTTATATAGTGTCGTGCGTAGCGTTTCTGCATGTCACCTATAGTTATTGGGGTTCGATTCCTGGTACCAACGTTTTAAAATTTCCGAGAGGCTATTGGGTCTGTCAATGGCAGACCACAGCTAGTCGCACTCCTCTTCAGCCAGTATATTCTCCTATGACATCTGCGTGGCACAGTGGCATTGAATAACATCTGCGAAGGGTTAAAGGAAACCATGAGAATGCTTACAAACACAAGTAATGTCAACATGCTCTCAAAAACAGCATATTCCCAGTAACTGATGCATTTATATTTTTGCGCATGTACCACAGCCACAATTCGACATAGACAAACAACATAGTCCATTTTCTAAGATAATAGTTTCATGCGAGGAAATTTATATGTTAGCGTAGTTTTTGGTTCATTTATCATTAAAAGGCGTAACTGCAAATGGTAAAAGTAATTGCGTTGTAAACTTTTTTCCATCTGTATCTATTCTCGTGATACGGCAATTATGCACCTTGATAATATAGATGTTCTTGGTATTATGTACTGGAAGGATTTTGCTATGCATGAAGGTACGTCATCTCAGACTACTGTGGTTGGCGTTGGTTAAGCGCCCGTAATATTCGCATAACATCGTTAAATTTGAACTTGGGGATGAGTTGTGGTTATTCAGTGACCTGTCTGGCACAACGGGTTATTTACGTGATAGGTCACACCGCGGTTCCTATCTATGCCCTGGAGTTACATCCAATGTTAGGACATTTATCTCAGCAAATTTCCGTGAGCACGAACCATCTCGGCCACGATTATGATCAGTTCAGGCCATTTGGAAGGATCTCTGAAACTAAGAGACTACCGAGGTAATGCACCAGCGGGTCATTATGTTCTGGATTCAAACTTCTAGTATAGCATTGTCATGTTGACAGGCTTCATATTTAAATTCAAGTTGGTTTACAACGTAAGCCTTTCCTAATTATATTTCTCGTATAAAAGTAACGACGCTATAAAAAATTAAGTTAAAAATAATCAAACCAATTCGGAACCGCACTGAGTTCGAATTATGAGCAATAAATTTAATGATTTAAAGCCAACATCAAGAGAAGCTGCAAATATTCATGAAAATGAATTGAAGTTATTACAATTAAGCCGTTTGATAAAATAATTCAAAATTGCATTTTAGCACACCAATACGGAAGAAAATGCGTTTTTGTCTCGACAATGGCTGCGTATTGCGCCCCAAAACAACCTTAAAGAATATGAATTTCAACACCANAAAATGCGTTTTTGTCTCGACAATGGCTGCGTATTGCGCCCCAAAACAACCTTAAAGAATATGAATTTCAACACCACATCCGAAAATTCACACATTGAAAAAACAAAATGACTGATGAAGACAAATGTGCCACGTAGGGAATGAATAACACGTAACACAGTCGGCAAAGCAAATGAGCATGAAATGCAGAGATTAAATATGGGCGAATACAATACATTGTATAGTTTACAGGCCGCTGAACTCACAGAAGTTCGCGTCTCTAGTCAAACGTAGACAACGGTAAATTTCACAAAATTTATTTGGTATCTCGCTAGAATTAAACAATTATAGCCTATGTATTTTTCTTTTTTTCCCCCATTTGACAACTATTTTCTAGACAGACCTTGAATGACTTTGTACCAGAAATTTACAGTTGATAAAAGAGTGATGTAATAACAAAAAAAAAAACGAAGATAGGCCACTCCAGTGCCCAGATGACTAAAAAATACAATTTATTTAATATATATCGATATTATTGACCACTGAATTAGAGTGGGGAAATTTGGGTGACTTAACATCAAGACATTGAGAGACGATGATGGTGAAGTGAGTTAAGTATGTAGAAATGCCGAAATGTAAGGGCAGGGGAAACGAGAGGTCCCCTGAGAAAACCCGCTGACCAGCGGAATTGTCCGGCACGATACCCACGTGGGAAAATCTGGGGGCGACCCCGCCAGGAATCGAGCCGGGTTCGCCTAGGTGGGAGGCGAGTGGTCTGGCCATGACATCACCGCTGCCCCTACCCCACCAATGCAGAAATGACATTTATACTGGTATCTAACCGCTGCTCTATTGGTCCGGATAGCCTCTCTGCACTGAGCAACGCTTATTACTGGCTGGCTGTCTGTTAACGANTAACCGCTGCTCTATTGGTCCGGATAGCCTCTCTGCACTGAGCAACGCTTATTACTGGCTGGCTGTCTGTTAACGAAAAACCAAGTTGATCGTGCTACTGTCAAACGTCAATCTATACTCAACATGAAATACAACCCATTTATTTTACTTGCACGATTTAAAAAAAATTCAGTTTTTTATTTATGACAATGTCTGTTCATGGCACGAAGTGTTCTAGTTCAATCATGATACAATCTGGAAAATCGCGAAATTATATATGTGCCACTTTTATCCTCAGGGGTACGGATGTTTACACATTTGTTTTGCCAGAGCCACGCTCTGGAGTAGTCCTCGAAATTGTAATTATCCTGTAGTTTGTAATTTATACATACCCGTCTTTGTGAGCGTTCTTAGTATGGTATTTTGCATTTTTTCCAGTCATACAAAATATTCTGTTGGCAACAGGGTATCTACGGTTTGTTCTTAAAAAAATAACACAGCTTTTTTTAACTGTACTAGTTTACAGTAAAACTTAAAGTTGACTTAAGCACCTGATCTTTGTAAACGTTATACTGGGGCTTCGAAAACAACTAAATATTACATCGCCCTGTCGTCTACAGATGTCAGTAGCCTAATGGACCTTACGATTAACTGTGGGTTCGGAACCATTTAATTTCAGGATATTTCATCTCATGTCGTTGGTTGGTCTCAAGTTGTGGTCAATCCGGTCTCCTTATTTTAGCGAGCATGGCCACGGAAGAGCCAACCTCGAACAACAGTTTCGGAAATCGGCGTGAATGCGGCTAGGTAACGGTGCTGTAGTTCATTCATGGCTACTTCCAACTTTTATGAAACCCTGTTGCTGAAGTTATACTTTCAATCTTTTCCTCCGTCTCATGCAAACAAAGCCTTAATAAGTCTAAAAAATTACACTAAAAGGATAACGCACCGTATTTGTGCGCACTGATTTTAAGAATATTTTGCATTAGAACTTGTTCGTACAAAGCGTTGCCAACACTTCGATATTATCTCTGTTATTATTCACACTTATTATAAATGAAACGTTATAGTTTATTGATAAAAATAAATAAATGTTCAATTTGACCAAAAGAAACATACCTTTATGTGAACAGAACGTATGTAGGAAAAAAACCAAACACGTTGTATACAGGGAAATATTTCAAAGGTTTGATTCAAAAAGTGTCAAAAAATAGCGAACAGACTCTAAAACAATATTCATATACAATGGTGAAAAATAACGCAACAGCCACTAAAACAGCAATCTGCCGAAAGGCACAGAATAATTGGCTCTGGCTGAATGTGGGGTTGTGGCAATTCACCGTCATCTGACGTCAGTAACACCGCCCAGGCTACAGAAGAGAGCCAATATAAGGTGAGTATGTTGGAGAAGATGGGCGTGAATAAGAAGTGTGGTGGATACTGTGCCGACAGGCAGTGGTGCCAGTCGGCGTCGGTCTTCCCGGGGTGGCGGTCCCAGTACGGCTATAGTCCATTTGACGGTTTCTTCCAACTTCCCGGAAACCCTGCTCAAGTTCTACTTCCAAGATATTCCTCCGCGTTATGCAAACAAAACTTAAATGAATCTAGAAAAAGGGCGACGCACCGCATTCATGAGCGCTTAGTGCAATAACAATTAGCATAACAACTATTTCTGGTTATGTATTGCCGGCACACCTATTTCTTTCCTGTTTTTACTAATATTTTTATAAATGGAATGCTATAATTTAGAGGTTAAATATAAGTAAATGTTCAAATTAACTATAAATAAGGTATTTTCATATTAACGCACGTATGAAACGCTTATGACATGTATCGTATTTAGTAAACAACTGAACACGTCATACATGGAGTGATTTTTCAAGTGTTTGATTCAAAAATTTTAAAGAAACTGCGGGATAGACTATAAGTGTCTTCCCGCTAGGGCGAGAGAGTGAGCTCGGAGCCCCCCTAATATCCCTGTACCCCCATAGAACTTAAAACGATCACCCACGCCTACCCCGATCCTTAACTCCTCGTGCCACTTCACAACTTGTAATTATTGTAGACTGTGCCATAGTAAAGGTAGACTAGAGTTAATTAGTCGGTTTCGTTACTAATGCCTTGATTGCCCTTCATATACTGGAGTATACTCCCCTTGCAGGAGTATGGGGGCATAACATAACGATACTGTTTCCACACGGAATTGACTTTCGTCAAGACTGTTCAAAAAATAAAACGGGAAACAGAGTGATAATGTTTGGTGCATGTATTTTTTCACGTGGGAATCGAGGCGCACATCGTCGAGGCCCAGTGATTTTTCTCTCTGTACTCCTGTTCCTCGCATCATCGCGTATCTATTAGAGTACCCCTTGAACGTAACATCTTCAGGGACGGTGGTGTACGGACGCACCCACAAATGCCACCACACCAGCAGGTCCTACCCACTTCCTGTAGTGCACTTTACGTTCGTCATTTCGTTTTTCACATGAAATACATTTAACACTTTAGTTAATTTTTTTTCCTTACTTTACGGTTATTGCCTGCAGGTTTTGTCAATTTACAGTAATAAATTATCTGTTGCCATTGAACCAAGATGGAGAAATACGAAAATTAGTCAATGTCTAGCAACTTCAAGTAATCAATAATACTCACAGCACGCTTCAACGAAGTGAAATTATAAATAATAAGACCTAAAATTAAATAATCTACTAAAAAAGGTGAAATCTAGATTATATACTCTACTCCAACCTGCTATGAGTTACACCAGAAAATAATGGAATGCAGTTTTCGCAAATCCAACTCTTCAGTCCAAGAGCCTGAGGCTCATATGGAATCGAATAACGCGTTGGGTTTAGATATTTATTTCTGATTTTTTGAACTTGTTGAACCGTGTCTGAAACGCATGTTTTCAACACAAGATACTGCTCGTGTTCGCCGTCCGTTTTCTCGCGTATTTCCGTACCCCCGTTTCTAAAATAAATACTACATGGATACCTGCAAAATATCTCTAGTGGACCGCGTTTACCGTTGCTATAAATAAAGTGAGTACTTTTTAACGCTATGATTAAAAGTTTCTTTTAGCTTATTTGTATCACCATATGACTAACAAACACGGTGAACACATTTTATAACTCTCACAAGTTAACGTCTGAGGCCATAATAAGAAATAATTGTTTGGTTATTATGCCTGCTGGGAGGACATTAAAAAGTGCTTCCAAACGTGAACAACATATGCAAAATAATAATTATCGGTTCACCACTTCCAAGTCCTACTCTAAAGACTCTTTCAAATAATCAAATTTTCTTTAAAAATACCTTCAACTTTTATTAAATTCAAATGATTGAATGCAATATGACGTCATTCAAACGACATAATAGCGGCCATCTAATCTTTAAATTTTTTGAATATCTCAATTTCCTTCAAGATTTGCATTAAAAAAATATTCTATATTATATTGAATCCGAAATTTCAATTGCCAATCACACCTTTTCTGGAAATATTAATATAAGTTATCTGATAATAAGTGTTGTGTGCACACATTTACAGTTGTTACAAAATAAGGACGCATATTTTAAAGAGAGAAAATGTACAATAATATGAAGAAAGTTTCTTGTGGTTTAACCAATTATTTTCGTGTCGTGCACCAGCTGTAGATACTTATAAAAATGTACTTTTGTTAATATTTTCAACTTGTTTCATAAAAAAATTTGTGACAATTTTTTTTAATTTGTTCGATTTCTAATTTTGTACAAATTTTCGTGTGGAGACATGAAAGCTTGTTGAGTGCAGTTAATTGAGAGGCAAAGGAAGTAATTTTCTAGTTCAATAAATTGAACACAATAAATATCATATCATGTGAAATAGCCTTTACATACTGCATGATGAAAATATAGCAAGTCAATTGGGTGTGTTGCGTTCGCCAGGGTCGCTAAAACCGTCTCGTTGCTCCCGTGCCCCAAACCCGTAAAACACCTCAGGAGTATTGAACACCTTATAAAGCCATCCATTTTTCCATGCTCATTACATTAGACAATCCGTAATAGATCCATCAACTTAAAAAAAACCATTTAATTACATTTCTAGCAATAAAATTAGAAAGAAGTCAGAACTTATATTTGAATTAGGTTATTACTCTGGTAAAAAAAAAATGCGTTCTCAAAAATAATGGCAAAGGAATTGTTTCATTGTAATCTTAATAACTGATCTTATTCACCAAGTTTGCGATGAAATCTTCGATTACGGCTGATTTCAGAAAACGCATTTCAAATTTAAGCGACTGCATTTTTGATTAATAAAATAATAATTTCAATTTATTTATCGCTTTTGTTTGCTAAAACCACAACAAAATTACCCTTGAATGGCCCCTTGAACCCATGAAAGAGTCCTAGGATCAGCGATAACAGTGAAACTGAAGCAGTGAACTGACACGGGTGACTCCGCAAATTTTTCTGTGGTACGTAGACACCGACAAAGAATTGTGCACACTTCCATGTTATCGATCGCTGGTCCGCTTCTCTCGTATGCCCACAGGGGCTCGGCACAAATCCATTTATCATTCAGTACATGGGAGGTGCCGCATTTTGTGGCGGATTCATTGTTGAAGGAAGAAGAGTTTCAACGACAAATCCTTTTCTTTTTTTTAGAATCTGTAAGCAAGGTTGTTACAGCTACGCCCGCAGTAATCAATAAAGCGATGACCTCAATAGCGTCTTAACCACAGAGCATTTAAGAATACCCCATTCATACCAAGTGTGTACAATTGTATACATTACGCACATGTGGGTAATGTTTGGTCTGTACTGCACACTGCGAAGCTCAGTGACCAATGACCTTACATGTGGGAAAATGATTCGCAAATTGTCTCAATGGTCTAGGTCGTGATTGGTTCATATAACTGTAGCCGAATATATAGCATATAGCTCATTGGTTGTGACAAGGAATAAAGGAATGTGTCGACTTAACTACAGCACGCATCATACATTGTTTTTTTTCCAACACTTGAAACCGTAAATTTTAAGTGGGCCTGAAAGGGTTAAAGAGGCGATACGTACAGCCGCTTGTTCCGCGAACTCTAGCTACACGCGCCAGCAAAATGACGTCACTGGCCAGCGAAATGTTTGGACGTCGTTAACAAATCAGTGTTTGGTATCCTACTCGCCAACCGGCACACCAGCCGATAGGGAAGCTCTCACAGCGTGCAGTGGCCAACCAGACACGAGGTCCGTCCTCAGAGCCCTGCGTAGTCAATCAGAGAACGGGCGCTCCCACATCAAAGGTCCCGCCACGCCATTTGGCATCTGAATGCTTACCTTTTTCTACGTTCTTGGCTAAGAAGAGATACTAAATTGGAAATTTCACAATGCTGCTTGAAGCCAAGAAATCTCAGCCACGCCAAGGGTCTAGTGAGAGAGTGAAGAAATTTGGGCGACACTTTTGAGAGCCGATGAGGGTGAAGCGAGGTGAGTATGGAGCAGCGCCGGAATGAAAGGGCGGTGGAAACGGGAGATCCCGAGAAAACCCGCAGACCAGCGGCATCGTCCGGCACGATTCCCACATGCAAAAATTCGGAAGCGGGCCCGCCGGGTATCGAACCCGGTTCGTCTAGGTTGGAGGCGAATAGTCTATCCACTACACAACCGTGGCACCGCCAGGGGTTGAGTTTCAACTGCCGCCACCAGGTACTCTTGACGTTGTGGGCGAGACGCCATAGCAATGGCGGCCACCAAGGAACCTTTATCGTCGGCACCTACATATAATGCACAAAGACGGCACAGTTTCTCCATTGAGTACATCTGGAAGGAGTGCACTCCAGGGTGGGGTGACGGCTCTTGAAGTGGCCGTTATCCTTGAAACGTGAGACGCAATGAGACTACGGGATGAGAAGCAGCAATGTATCGCACAACTGGAAGACAAGGGAGTACCGCGAGAAAACTTCAACGTATACAAATGCGAGATTCTGGTCTTACATCTACTGGGAGTCAAGCCCAGGTCGCCATGGCATGGGAAATGCGTAATGCTGGTGAAAATATTTACTNGGTCTTACATCTACTGGGAGTCAAGCCCAGGTCGCCATGGCATGGGAAATGCGTAATGCTGGTGAAAATATTTACTAAAAGTTCTTAATTTTGTGTAATGGTGGAAGGAGAGAAGCAATCACCACAAAGAAAACTCTCTCCTCTGAAAGGAAAATACATTGTTCTACGTCTAGTAGGCAGTTCGCACCCATAGCAAATATAACATACGGTAATATTGGCAAACATAGTATTGCTCTCTACAGTATAATCCATTCACGGTTATTTCACATTTTTCTGAAGTCATGCTAAAGTTCTACTTCCAGGATATTCCTCCGCATCGAGCAAACTAAGCTTGAATAAGTCTAGAAAATTACACCATATGACAACGTACCAAATTTGTGCGCACTTATTTGTATTAATATTTTGTATGAGAAGTAGGCCTATTTATTATTAGGCGCTACTAACACACATGTTTTTCACTGCNTTGTATTAATATTTTGTATGAGAAGTAGGCCTATTTATTATTAGGCGCTACTAACACACATGTTTTTCACTGTTTTTATAAATATTTGTTATAAATGAAACATTATAATTTATAAATATAATATTGGCAATACCTTAATTTAACCAATTATACGATACTATTATATTAACGGAGATTTAAAACGCTTGTGATACATGGCGTATATAGAAACAACCGAACACCTCATACAAGGGGTGATTTTCCAAAGTTTATATCCAAAAAGTTTGAATAAACAGCGAATAAGACTATAAATGTGCGTTTTATAAATGCGACGTACAATATTAACTGCAAACTGCATTCCTCTTGCGTACACTTAAACCATAAACCTGCTTCCTGTGTAACAGCTTGTCTGTACTGGACACTGTTTTGAGTTGGTTACGGAATTGTATCACTTTCATGATGGAAGCTTGCTGGTCGCTTGTTATTCATCTTTTCTGCTGAAGTACTCTCCAGGATTTCTCAGTGTCATCTAATTACAAACAAAATTTTCAAACAAATTTCAACGAAAAATTTTACTCTACGTTTTTCAATAATTAAAAATGGCCATTAGTCGCTCATGAATTTGAGATTAAATCATACATTATTGTTATATTACCGAAAAAGTTGGTTTTTTTATTTGTATCGTATGCTTATGTAAGAGGTAATAAACTTAAGGTCACTTACTAAATGTTTGCCCTCTCAGAATAACTTGGAACAAAGTAATAGGGGGATTTTTAGCGTGTACGAGGCCTAGAAGCACCGGAGCACTAAGGACGATGCTGGCACTCACATCACATCCCTCATCACCTCTACGCGGAATGTATTGAACTGGCGTGCAACNGCACTAAGGACGATGCTGGCACTCACATCACATCCCTCATCACCTCTACGCGGAATGTATTGAACTGGCGTGCAACCATTATTTTGCCAATTCGTCGCTATAAAATTTAAGTGAGAACTCCTTAATTTTAAGGCGTAATAATGCAGACAAATACAATATAAGCGTCCGTGCCTTTTTCTACAGTTTTTTTAATGGTTGTGGAAAACTCCCGTTTTAACCATTTTTGCTACTAAAAATTTACTTTGCAGAGGCAGAACTAGGACATTCAAAAATCATTTGCATGTGAAGAGTTTCTTAAATTTTATTCGTAAATGAATGCTTGGCACTAAAAATAGCGAATAGTTTAAAAATAACAACCAGCGTAGTTAACTGCTGAGACGCAGCATACTGCAGCTCACAAGTACACTGCGTATTGAAATCATGCCAATGCTGGCCTAGATTCAGGAAGCCACGGGGCGTGTGTGCTGCGTGGTGTTCAAGTGGATAGGCAAGGGTTGGGAGGGAGATAATTGTCTTAAGTGCACAAATCCAGGAAGCCGGCGATGTGCGGTCAGTACAGTAACAGTCCGCTCGAAGTAGAGCACGCTGTGGGAAGTCGCACATTCGTACTGCACGCATCAGATATTGATCAAACGATTTCAATGACTGAATAACTTCTCTCTGAAGATTTACTTACTGACTGGAAAATCGGCGGAACGCAGCTATAGCAATTAAATGGGCACTGGAATCCCCTGCAAACTAATATATAACGCAATTAAATTAGTGATAATCATTCCATGAAATGTTTAGTTATCAGTGAAAAAGAGAACATACTGTAAAGTAGTTTTCATGTTATTAAGTCAAATTGTACTAATGCAATACCAAATTTTCTTAGAGTGCAGAACACCTCTAAAAATAAATCGAAGTGATTCCGAGCGCAATATTTGATTGTAGACAACATTATCCCATGGAGTCATTAACATAGGATGCAGAAATTTGTTTTAAAAACCACTTGCAGTTATGTCTTAATGGTTACCAAAAAATGGAGACAGCAATAAAAAGTTTCTACAAAAAACACATGTATTGTCAAACAATATTGTTATGATTTGTGGTAACACCAATACGTTGTTCGTGGAGAGTGGAGTGAAGAGATTTGGGCGTCTCTGAACCACTTTTGTGGTAACAAAAATTTTAATTTTTTTCCATTACTTTCATTTATGTCAACGTTAGAAATCTCATAACAACACTCAATATACATAATATTATTTTTCCAGTTAACTGATTGGTTTACTCTTTTACTTGACATGAAAACAATACCTACGGTTCTTTCAACTAAGTAAAACTTTTAGTAAGTTTTCAATACTTTTAACTAAACACATTTGGATGAACTATTCTCTTAAGGAGAAAATAAAAAATCATTTATTTAGTTACGTGCGAGATCGAGAATTTCTGAAAACCATATTTAGTTACCAAACAACTTGGGCCAGGTATCGGCAACACCGGGATCAGCCTGCACCTAATGGTTAGCCTATTGTTATATTAAGAAATATCAAGATATCTGGAATCAACTGATCTATAGGCAGTAACAAAATAGTAAACTGTGCAACAATAGGACTAGAAACACGCGCACACTGAGAAATCATAACATGAAACTTCCATGACAGACGTCCGAAATATGGCATGAACAAAAAGTCGCTGCCGCTTGGCCAATCAATTGATTGGATTGAAAATAAGCGCCTCAGATGAGTGAAATTTACAATTTATTCAACCAAAATCAGTACTTAACAATGAAATTCAGCCATTGAAATAATCAATGAGCTACCACTTAAATCCTGTTGAGAATTTTCAACAGTTTTCAATCGGCTTTCGCTCATCTGGATAGGGTTTTGACTATTTCACATTTACAGTGTGGATATAATAACCACAAATGTTTCTTTTTCTTCAAGCAACAAACAATTAGCGTCACCGAATACTAAATAAAAACTGTCAGCTCACGAGGGCAACACGAACTTTGTCGGTATAAACGAGGACGACGTAGCTAATAACGCACAAAGCTAATTCCCAATAGAATAACTAAATTTATGCTGTTTCACATTTTTTAACAAGAAAACATACATTTTTTGCATTTTTCCTTTTTCGTCGTTGATTAAGGGGTTGTAAATAGAAAGAAGAGGTGAACGAGGGAAGGGGGTCAGGTATAGAGAATGGAGCAAGTGTTAATATGGCAGCATGAATAACGGCGGCCGCGTCGCCTGGCAAGCGCCAGCGGGCTTGAAACTTGCCTTTCTTTAATGAACAGCTGCGGGCGGCGCTAATTCAGCCCACGTCAGCCATTATACGCCCGCGCACAGGCGCACGAGTGTCGCTGCGCCCGTTACTTCATGTGGCCGCCAGGAGCCGTAAATACCCCGCGTACATACAAAAACCATCGCCGGACCCGTATTACTCGCCAGCCGCGCGCACGCCTTACAGCTCGGCCTGATAACGTTAAGGCCTTAAACAAGCTCACCACAGTCGTCTTCACAAGATTTTTTTAAGGAGGTAGAAATATCTACTAAAACTTTGACATTTGGTATTATTTTCTGAAACATTTATTCAAGTATCTCTTGAGGTGCACGTTGTCTTCGCGAATACTTTCAGTGATTTATTTCAGAAACACGTGTTTCGAACTTACTGCAACGGGTTCACGTGGCAAATAGGCAGTTGCCTTCAATACGCATGCAAACAATGTACATGTAATAAAAAAAGGTAAAATTCAGTGAGAAAACATTTGTTCGCGTAGCATTTTTTTCTACTTTTGCAATGAAAGTTGTATAAACTTTGATGCCAAAATGATGCACATGTGAACCATATTAAACATTGAGGTAAATGGCCATACATTGTTGATTTTTTTCAAACTTCACAATGAACGCATGTGCGACGCACGTCTGTTTACCAGCCAGGCGTCTTATCAACGCGGGACTTTAGAGGATCGGGTGCTCGTTACGTGTTATCGCAGAATGCCAGGTAGTTCATTTGTTTCGCTGCTCCGTATTGCTAGTACACTGGTAGACGTCGAAACTGATACACGCACAACAGATACACGCAAAAAGCGACGCCTTTCTGCAACCGCATCAGTGCGACGTGCAATATGATTGATGGTACGAACCTGATTAAGGTCGTTCAAGAGCCAAATTTTTATTTAATTTCTATTTTTTGGGGGATTTTATGGTATCGCGCAAATATATCAATTACAACTCGATAAAAATATTACAGTTTTAATAAAAAATTCATTTTTTTTTGCGGAAATAGGAAATTTTTTACGTAAAATATTCATTCGTACAAATTAAAAAAAAAGTTATTTTACCACAAAGTTTGGTTTTACTAGCTAAGGTGCTTCTTGAAGTCACGGGGTGTCGTTCTGCAATTTCACTGAAATGTGGCGGTATGTTTATATACTAAGGGTTTAACTTCTGGCACATTTTCCGTTAAATTTCTCTCGTAATTTTTTTCGTATTTAGGGTTGTTTCTCCTCAAATAACAGGAGCTGCATTATTTTTTTTAAAAAGCAAATTTTCTTTTCTTGCCTTATTGTCACGTTAGGAAACCCAATTTGACCTGTTAACAGGAGCAGCAGGATTATTATATGTTATTATTCGTTTTATAGAATTAACAAGAACTGTCAGACTATTCTAAGACGCACGTATTTTAAAACATTTTTTTTTAATGCATCATTGTAAAACGAACGCCTATTCTACAACCAAAACCCTTAAAAAATATTTTACAGTTTCCATATTCCAGTTCCGCACACTACACGAATTGTTATTGGATGTTGTGAGGAAGAAATTTAATTTTATACAGAACTTTCATTTTCACTAGTTCTCGACTCGGGCAACATTTTCCGCCAACATTTCTTTTCCGGGAAGTCAGTATGAGTCTCGAGCGGACTATAGACGCACCCGCCGAGAAAGAAGCAAGCGTCTAGAATATCTCGGTAATGTCACATCGGAGTATGTGTTCAGTAACGATCGAGGCACGAAGAGACGAAGCTAGAGAGAGACTCTGGGCGCTCGGCGGAGCGGAAGTTTCGATGACTGATTGACGTCGTTAAGAAGCGCCCCCCCATCTTCCGGGACCCGTTATCTGCAGGCAGTCCGTGAGACGCAACAAAGCATCTTCCCACAGACGGCACGAGAACGGACATGTGCAGAAAGAGAGCCTCCGGCATGCAAAGAAGGACTGCGACGGAAGCTGGGGATGAGAGCTACATTTGTAACGGATGCATCCAGGAGCCTGTGAATTCTGTGTGCCAAATCACCTGCGTACTTCGAACGAATCATTTGAAACCGATTTGGAACATTTTTATTGTAATACAGTAGGTAAATTAAAAATAAAAGGTTGCTCTGTATCATACCCGCTCTATGCAGGAAGGATAATCGGAGACTGGCATACCTGCCAAAGTAAGATTACATTTTATATAATAAAGCCGAATAGGAAAACTGCCGATATGGGATTTTCACCCGGGGCAATGTTGTCCAAAGACACCTTTGCACCTTCGTCCAAGAAAGTAATTTAGCGACAATGATAAATCAAATTATTTAATTGACACGAAAAATCTATTTTTATTGGTGGCATGTAAGCAGTTGCGTGTGGAGGGGGCGTTTGCCCAGAACTGTACACACTGCTCATGCAGAGAACCAATCTGTAACAGTGCGCGAGCAAGTGGCGAGGCAGCCTTCTCACTACTCAGGCTGTAACACATACGAAGATATAGTCCATTCTCGGTTAATTCGCTCTTTTCTGAAACCCTGATAAAGTTCTTCTTCCTGGATGTTCTTCCGCCTCCTACGAAAAAAAGGTAAACAGGGTCTAGAAAATTGCACCAGACAGACTACGCATCGCATTCTTGCACACTAAAAATATTAATATTTTGCATAAGAACTATTTGTTACTAGGAATTACCAATACACGTATTACCTCACTGTTTTTATTCATATTAATTATAAATTAAATACTATAATTTATAGATACAATTTAAATGAAATTAAATTTAATCAAATATAATATAACGCCATGGTACTACAGGTATAAAACGTTTGTGTTTCAAGGCACTTTTAGGAAACATGTAAACCGTCATACATGGGGTGATTTTTCAAGTTTGATTCAAAAAGTGTGAACAAGCCGCGAATAGACTATAGCTGCCTTTTATCTGTAAATCCACAAATAGTAAGACGGCCACGTGATGAGGTGGTCGGACCACTTACCTACTACCAAGACGAACAAGGCTCCATTCCCGACAAGGCAGTCCCAGATTTTTTCTAGTAGTGGATTTGGCTGGTGGCTCTCCCGTTTCCTGCAGCCTTGCATTCCGTCGCTGCTACATTGCTACCTCACTCTGCTCTAATCGAGGCGCAATGACCCACGTGCAGGGCCGCACGTCTAATTCACCATCTAGTTATTCAGTGGTCACGTTTCCGCCTGTAAAAGCTTACTGACCGTCACTGTCTTTTTGAAAACTTTATTTAGCACTCTAGGCTACATAACAAATGCCTTTATTGAAAATTTGTTTTCTAAACAGTTTTCCATTTGGTTACGCACTGATTTGATATTATACAAAGTCTAGTAAACGATAATATTTTATTTGGTGTTGTACACGTATCTCACCAGTTGTTACTGAATCTTAACAGCAGTGAAGGACGAGCTTGCTACCCGGCGAGACATTTCAAGATTGAACATTCATAAACTGGAGGCGTGGAATCTATGGCAAACTACCCACAGCAAAGAAACGGCATTATTCAGAACAGCGATTCAACAATGTACGCAAAGCCTGACATAGATAACGTTAATGTACAGCACGCATGCAGCTGTTGGAGCTGTGCCATTAATCCTGAGGAACCTTACACGCTGCACACATCTATTATTGTCCGAAAATATTAATGTTGCGTTTTACTCTCCATATAAATATATTTAGATTTCAAAACTAAAAACAAATATTAACAAAGATAAGAGTTTATAAGTGTTGACACTCTTTATACATAAGGTCGCTCCTGGATTTTCACATGTGGGAATCGTGGTCGGCGGATTTTCTCGGGGATCTTTTGGTTTCCCCGCTATCGCATTCCGGTGCTGCTCCATACTCAATTCGCTTCAACCTCGTCGACTTTACAGACCTTAGGACCCCGATGTCAAGAGCCGCCCAAACCTGTTCACTCCATTCCACTCTTTGTATGTTTATGACGAGAAACTTTGATGGGACTGCATGTATTAGACGATATAAAAGGGCAACGTTGGGTGTGTGCGAGCAAGTGNAAAGAGCCGCCCAAACCTGTTCACTCCATTCCACTCTTTGTATGTTTATGACGAGAAACTTTGATGGGACTGCATGTATTAGACGATATAAAAGGGCAACGTTGGGTGTGTGCGAGCAAGTGTAAACATTCCGATGTTATCAGATCCGTTTGCAGCCATGAGTGTCAGCATTACAATTGTAAATGGAACGAGGAAGGTGACGTGGTTTTTTTTTTCGAGCACCTTTAGTGGATTTNGAGTGTCAGCATTACAATTGTAAATGGAACGAGGAAGGTGACGTGGTTTTTTTTTTCGAGCACCTTTAGTGGATTTGAAAGTGTTATTGGAAATGTGAGATCATGATTGAGGTGCAGAGACGATGGAGGGTGGAATGGAGAGAACCATCACGTGCAACCATGACACGATTACTTGAAGAGTTTGAGAGGGACGGATCTGTATGAGATGTGAAGAACGGTCGATGCGGCAGGAAAAGAACGAAAACGGACGAAGGAAGCGTGGGGTCTGTGTTGCACACATTCATACAATCCCCCTCCCCCCGGGAATTTGAAGTCTGTAAGGCAAGTTGCGCTTATGTGTTAGTAAATCAAGTGTCCATCACAATTTAAAGCAAGTAAAGTGGAGACCCTACACTCCCACGTTTCTTCATTCTATGAATGAAGACGACCCGGACAGGCATGTCGCATTTTGTGAGTACATTTTACTGACGTGATTGTTTGGTCCGATGAGGCACACATCAAATAGAATGGAACCATCAACTGCTACAACTGATTGTACTGGGCCGACAAAAATTACCAACATAGAAGTAAGGCAATAAGTTAATCTTACTGGGTTGACAGTGTGGTGCGGTAGGTCTGTCAGAGAATTGTCGAGTCATTCTTCTTTGACAGAACGGTAACATATAAAAGTTACCATGCCATGTTGAAGGAAGACATTGGGCCAGCTGTTCACCAACTCTACCGACATGACGATTGCTTTTTCCAGCAGGAGGGTGCACCGCCACATTACCATCAAGACGTACGGTCGCTCCTGAATGAAAGATTTGTTGCGGAGTGGTACCACGTGCCTTTTCGACATGTCACTATTAAAACAGCGATAACGTAAGTTAAATTTAATTATAGTTAGAATCTTTGCAGAGTTGTCATTCGAATTTGTACTTACTCATAATGTGTACTAGAATATCATGTATCTGATAAGAAGCTTGTTGTGATTATATTTTTAATTTTGAGATTGTCGATGAGAAGTATATAACAGGGAAGAAGGGAGGATAAGTTCTATCATGAGGTGTCAGGCCCACTTACTTAGCAAAGAGGCGTCTTTTGTGAGACAGTACAACCCGCCACCTTGCACCACCCACGATGAGGCACCCTGCTGAGAAATTAAAGNGAGGCGTCTTTTGTGAGACAGTACAACCCGCCACCTTGCACCACCCACGATGAGGCACCCTGCTGAGAAATTAAAGATTAAAATGTATCATATTAATGCAATAACAGCACTGTTCGGAAATTTTAAATAAATTTCTAAAAAAGTGAACTTATAGAAACCGAGGGGGAAGGTTAGCTATTGTCTGGCATACAAGGACCCTGTTGGTCAGGTGGCTTACCGCGCGTTGAGACCACAGACTAAAGATGAAGTAGACCGACCTCGTTGGCTGCGCACAACCAATCTCCGTGTTGCAACATTTAACTGCTTTTCTGCCAATACGACTAGCAAAAACGGCGTGGATTGGATTTGAAGTTAGAACACTGTTTATTCAATAANGAGGCGTCTTTTGTGAGACAGTACAACCCGCCACCTTGCACCACCCACGATGAGGCACCCTGCTGAGAAATTAAATATTAAAATGTATCATATTAATGCAATAACAGCACTGTTCGGGAATTTTAAATAAATTTCTAAAAAAGTGAACTTATAGAAACCGAGGGGGAAGGTTAGCTATTGTCTGGCATACAAGGACCCTGTTGGTCAGGTGGCCGCGCGTTGAGACCACAGACTTAAGATGAAGTAGACCGACCTCGTTGGCTGCGCACAACCAATCTCCGTGTTGCAACATTAAACTGCTTTTCTGCCAATACGACTAGCAAAAACGGCGTGGATTGGATTTGAAGTTAGAACACTATTTAGTCAATAANAACTGCTTTTCTGCCAATACGACTAGCAAAAACGGCGTGGATTGGATTTGAAGTTAGAACACTATTTAGTCAATAAATGCTTGACGATGATTTATACTTACTTTTCCCAATTTGAAATAAAGTTTGATTAAATTCAAACTTGTAAAATAATTTTATAAATATAATATTGCTTGTCATTAAAAAAATAGGATATAAAAATATGTTTACCAGTATTGCCCATGTGACATTGACAGTAGTGTTCCTTTGGGGTAGGTCAATTTTGGGTACATGCGCAGAAGACGAATAAGCGGTCTACTTCATCTTCAGTCCATGGTTAAGACGTCGAGGTCGGGGAAGACTTTGTGTCGGTGCTATTTTGGCGCGGCCCGCGAGTGAGTGCAGAGTACCTCACGGAGTGCCGTTAAGTAGCGATGGAGTGTTATGAATAACCATAATTACAATGGATAACGCGGCACACCCTGGAGATCAAGCTGCAAATGTTATTTAGTTTTGAATTATTGTGATAGGGCAGTTCGCAACGGACCGCAGGAGAGCGCGGTGAGCCTAGCGGTGCGCAGATATCGTGACACGTCTCTGGGCGAAGAGATTTGGGCGACTATTAACATCTTAGTCTTGAGAGCCTATGCGGGTTACTATAGATATGTAAGGAGCAGCGGCGGAGTGAAGGGGCGTGGGAAATGGGATGTCCCCGAGTAAACCCGCCGACAATCATCATCGTCCGGTACGATTCCCACATGCGAACCCGCGAGAAATCGAACCCGGTTCGCCTCAATGGGAGACGAGTACTCTAACCACTACACCACTCTGAGCGCCGGAGTTTAAAGACCGTGTTTCAGTGATCGAAAATATATCGATACGACTCCGGACAGACNTACACCACTCTGAGCGCCGGAGTTTAAAGACCGTGTTTCAGTGATCGAAAATATATCGATACGACTCCGGACAGACAAAATAGCGGAACAACTCGCGAGTTTCCGGGCGGAAATGAAAATCAATATTTGTGCACGGTTTTCTTAAATTTCACCTAAATTGCCTATGTGAGAACCAAGTACTATTTACCAGGTAATAGATAAGGTGATACGGTTGATGCGTAGGTTCATTGGCTGAGACCCCTGCAAACACAGTGCGACGTCAAAACCTACGAAAGGTGGTGGTCGCAGTGGATATACNTAAAATAGCGGAACAACTCGCGAGTTTCCGGGCGGAAATGAAAATCAATATTTGTGACGGTTTTCTTAAATTTCACCTAAATTGCCTATGTGAGAACCAAGTACTATTTACCAGGTAACAGATAAGGTGATATGGTTGATGCGCAGGTTCATTGGCTGAGACCCCTGCAAACACAGTGCGACGTCAAAACCTACGAAAGGAGGTGGTCGCAGTGGATATACCAAAGAGGAAGTGTTGAGTACCCACCCAGATTTCTACATGTAGCACCATTTGATTTTTATTTGTGGAAAAGTCTGAAGAATACTGTGTACGCCACAAAGTCACGGACACTGGGTGTCATGAGAGACTGCCTGTGAATCCACTCTGATGGAAACTGTAGCTACTGTCTGTCGTTCAGTTCTATAGAAAAAACATCCAGAGATTTTTTAAACAGTGTAGTTGCACTGATAGCTTTTAACGCGCCATTTTATTTTGCATACTAATAGCAATTTAGAGTTTAATACACATTGAAAACTATAGAAATTCACGAGGTTATAGGAAAATTCGGCAAAAGCAAGACTGCTGAGCTATTAAATTTACTGACTTAAAAATATCAGATAGTTACTTTCATAACAGTTACATCATATGTACAAAATTAATATTTATACATTTAAAATGAGAATACGGTGAAACTATTAAAGACAACCTGATGGGACTGCTTTTATTTGACGCTATATGGACAATGTTGAGTGTGTCCGAATGTTAAAAAGAGTTACAAATGTTCAAAATATCCGCCATCAGCGGCCAGACAGCAGCTGCTATTTAAAACTATGAAAGCAACTACACTGTTAAAAAAATACACATAGATTTATTTCCCCGAAAAATAAACGAAAGGCGTTATACTTTGAACACGCAAGAAAAAANAGCGGCCAGACAGCAGCTGCTATTTAAAACTATGAAAGCAACTACACTGTTAAAAAAATACACATAGATTTATTTCCCCGAAAAATAAACGAAAGGCGTTATACTTTGAACAAGCAAGAAAAAATTATTTTGCCAGTCATTTTATTTAAATGTGAGAAACAATTCCCCTATTTGACTCTATAACTCGATTGAAGCTCCGTGGTCCACCTCAAAACATTGATACAATCTGAAAATTAAAACAAATCTACAGAGTTTTCAGATGTAATGAAGAACCAAGTCTTTTCTTGAAAACATTACTCATACATTTTACTAACACTTTTTTCTGAAAATAAGTTTCTGATATTTTTGATGTTTATATAATAAATTAATTTAAATATAAAATATAAACAGAGCAAACTGTACAATAAGTCATAAATGAAAATTTTTCAAAACAGCAAATACAAACTATGTCTTTAGCAAAAAAACTAGCATTTATCATCACTGAAAATTGCGATGAACTGGAACGTGAAGCAGGTATTTTATCTGTAGTTTTTCGGCCTGTGACTGATGCTCACTGCTACTGTATGTCTATATCAACTTATCTCATAACATGATGCGTGACGTATTTTGCAAATCACTGCGTTATCACTAGATGTAGCATCTGGAAACTGTAACTACGGTTTGTTCTTCTCAAGTTGCGAAACATAATGCTAATCGTTTGGCAAATAAGAATTTTCGCCACCAGTTGTCACTGGTGTACATGTACTGTAATTGCTTAATTTTGTATATAAACAAATGTATTATTTATAATTTCCATAAAAAATATAACTGTCTTAAAATTTTCCGAGTTGTATTGCGTTAGAGCCCACCTCAAATGTAAATGTTGTTCTTCGCGCTTGAGTGGAAACATTGCGAACAATGTCCACATGTTGGCTATTCTGTCGTCAAACTGGATTAAGTGAAACTTTGGATTAACAGTAGATTTATTTAAATATGACGTCAATATCACAAAATTCCTTACAATGAAATTTATACAAATTTCACATTTAAAATCCACTTTTCTTTTTACTAAAATAAGCATATATATGAAAATTCAGTGCCAAACACATATGTATTTCTACTTTTTATGTTAATAAACACTATTGGAGGGCGGGAAAGTAAATACAGTCATTTAACACAAAACAAACATTACACACAAATAAAGAGAATTTCTCAATTTACAGCATATTTGATACACACATATTTCTTGTGAAGTTTCTCGTTTTCTCCCCAATATGAGAAAAATAAACCTTACTGTAACGGCTAACTTTGCAAACCGAAATTTCCTCAGTAATAGGTCACAACTAGCCATCTAGTCAAAGCCTAAGCCCCGACGAGCTATACATTCTATCGCGGAGAGTGTGTCAGTCACCGCCGTGATACGGTATATACCAGTTTTCTGCCCTTATTCATTCCGCCTCCACTGATGCCTATCTATACTCACCTTATACATTCTTTAGGCTAGCTGGACCGGGTCTGTCATTCGCGCCAGGAAGCTGGCTCCATTTAGCACCGACCTTCTCTCACCCTCATCGTCGTTGTTATCTTTGAAGGCATGAACAAAGTACGGATTTATATGCACAGCAGCCAACCTTCTTTTCCTATTATTCGATACGGCCTCAAATTAGCTACTTATTGGTCTGGAGGACAGAAATAGCAACTTTTTCCGAACTCGAGATGCAGTTAGCCGTCGTCTTTATGAAAATCAAACTTTTACTTCTTAATTGGACTCGAGGAACTCGTTATAGAGTTTTTTTTGTGTGGGGAAAAACAAAGAAGAGATAAAAGAAAACGACCGATTTCAATTTCGTGCTTCGCGAAAGCAAATTTTTGTGATGGTGGGATACATGTCAGAGAGAGAATGAGTGGGTGAAATAGAGAATGAATGTGTGTGTGAGAATGTGTTTTCAGGGAAAAAGAGAGAAGAAGGAATGGATGGAGGAATGTGGGAGCAAGGTTTGCGGTGACAAATGAGGAGAGAAAGATGTTCAAGATTATTTCCACATCGGCATTCCCTTTATTATTCTCTTCGTTTCAAACCCCTTTTCTTTACGTCTGAAATGTAGAAGAGCGTTAGACTTGCGCTGGCATGCATGCTACTCTCTAACTTTCATTGCTTTGTTCTTGCTGTATAATATACAATATCCTCTCAATAATACATTATAAAATCAAAATGATGTGAGCGACTCGATTATTCACGTGTATATTTAATTGAACCTCTTGAGATATCAACTGAATAAGAAAAGAAAGAGCCGGTGCTTACCGGTGAAATTAATATGAGGCATTGATTGAATAGTATTTTGGTGGGAAATGGGTGTTCCCTAAAAAAAAAAAAAACTGGCCAACGGTAACGCCCAACATGTTTACCTGATGCAAGAATCTTGTAGTTGACTCCGCCGGGAGTGGAGCCTTATTCACTGCGGCGAAAGGCGACTACTCGAAACAATATACTTCCGCGACCCCTTCGAGACTTAACATATTGAAGCAGGAGCTGGCAGTATTGTGGCCGGTGTTTGTTGTGCCGTGTTTGCACGCTACGCAACACCTTGTCCTTGATCTTAGCCGATAGGCCGAGAAACAACAAACTCTACAAATGGGAGAGGTACAGTTGCGTGAACACCGTAAACATTTAAAACATTTATCAAGTAGTGTAANCAACAAACTCTACAAATGGGAGAGGTACAGTTGCGTGAACACCGTAAACATTTAAAACATTTATCAAGTAGTGTAAATCAGCTTACCTGCCCAGGAAACAGCGCTGTCAGGATCAAATAGGCTCATGAAAGAAAGGTAAATTAACCGCTTTTCAGACCAAGATTATCTCATTCTGTACTGTACTCTCACTATGATCGTAGGGCACTCTTGTGGTATACTTCATTTCATATAAGTTGGCAAGATTCTAACAGTCAGTGAGTGGCAACTTGANTCGTAGGGCACTCTTGTGGTATACTTCATTTCATATAAGTTGGCAAGATTCTAACAGTCAGTGAGTGGCAACTTGAAGTATACGAAACAAACAAAGTGCCTTTACAAAACTTGTATCAGCTGATGCACGAACGAACAATAGTTAATATTAAGTTGGCTATTCTGAGTGCACTGCCGACGCACATAAGACCAACATACAATACGCGATAAGAAAGAGTTCCTAGATTAATTAATACATTTTATTTTACGTGGTCGTAAAACANAGACCAACATACAATACGCGATAAGAAAGAGTTCCTAGATTAATTAATACATTTTATTTTACGTGGTCGTAAAACAGCTGTTTTTAGTGTTAGAAACTAAACTTCGTGCTTAAGTAGAAATGTATAGATGTTCAAAATGAAAGGCACATTAAAACGATCCGTATCCAAATGAAACACAATTTCAAAACCTTTTTTCACGTCTTAATTGCCCGTCTCCAACCCGACTTTACTTACGTGATTGTTATTAATTCCAAAAGCATACAGAAATATTGCATAATATTGTTGAATAATTTTTTGTAATAATTAGACAAAATATATTTCAAATTCGTGTCGTTCCGAGCCAGTATTAGAAGAACAGTCAACTTAAAAAATACACTATGTATTGAGGAAAGTAAGCGGCTCAGACCTCGCTCTGAATTGTTGTGCGCGTCATCAATCAGATTTTTTCCGAAGTATTACCAGCCAGAAAAGAATAGCGTTCGTGTGATTTATATAATAAATTTACGAACCGATACCAATAGTTTTATTTTTCGCGAGCTCTGCATAATTTTTAAAGTTACACATATTTCGTGAACAGTGATTTTGAGTACTCGTAATTTCTATTCGGCAAGTAATCGTTTGTCTACATAAGTTATACGCTATATTGATCTCCGAAAATCCATTTTCTTGTTTCCGAAGAAATTGGGACACGCTAGAATAGTTTTTAAGCAATTNGCTATATTGATCTCCGAAAATCCATTTTCTTGTTTCCGAAGAAATTGGGACACGCTAGAATAGTTTTTAAGCAATTGTAATGCTATTTTACGTCACATATTTTCAACTGGAATATATTAGCTATACTGTCCAACGTGTGATAATAGCTACAACTACCGTTTTGCAAATGTTATCCCAAATTCACTGTCTCGGACAAATTAAAAAAAAGTTGGAAAATATTAAATTTTTGCAAGGTTTTATATTTTTACTTTTATAACCTACTAATTTTTTTAGACAGATGTCAGTCTGAAATATTTTAAAATTTGTTTAGCATTATATTTTTTTTTTGTAGTTTATAAAATTTAAATTAATCATTTATATTTTGGTTCTTTAACATAAGAATTTACTGATTAATAATTTATGTACACATTACTATTACTAAAATCGCATTTACGTATTTCTGAGTAGCAAGTTTGCCTAAAACGTCCCACGAACAGTACATTGACAAGGGGATCAGCTGATAATGACAGCATGAAAATAAACAACATCGTTGCCATGTGGCCGATCAGCAGATGGCGGAAGGATACGTAGTCAGATGTAAACAGTGGCACTACTTTCGCAGACCTGTCATAATCTGGTCAACTTACATGGTAGAGAGTATAAAGTGCGCACTGTACTGTAAGAAATTCGCAAAAAGACGTCTGCTGGACTCGGGTTAAGGGAAGAATCATCGGATGCTTTGAAAAAGATCAGACACAGATCGAAGTATCAACAGCTCTTATTGTGCAACAAAGTTTGTTTTACTGGCTTTTGCACAAGTTCCGAGACAGAGACAATATTCATCGTAGACCAGTACAAGTTCGTCCAAGAGTAACAACTCCGCAACAGGACCAATATCTGACTTAGACAACGAAACTGGACAATGCAGCTGCCTCTGGAGTTGGAGATTCTCGGCAAACAGTGCACCAGAGACTCAGAACAGCTGGTGTCAATGTCAGACTTCCAGTTGTGTTGGTATCGTTTAAACTAGTGCACAGAGGAGATCGTTTACAGTGGAATCAGTGGCATCGAATTTGGGCCCTCAATGAATCGAGAAGTGTGCTCTTCAAAGAAGAGTCCAAATTCAGTTTGCAAAACNGTGGCATCGAATTTGGGCCCTCAATGAATCGAGAAGTGTGCTCTTCAAAGAAGAGTCCAAATTCAGTTTGCAAAACTATTCCCGTCCATATTCGTCTCGAGAGAAGCTGGAGCCCGATTTAAATAAAAGAAACATATTGGAAAGGGATCAGTTTGGTAGTAGAATAATCGTGAAGAGAAGGCATCATGTTCGATGAACGTACGGAGTTGCACACCTTCAGTAGTGATACCTTTACTGCCTATAGTTACAGAAACGAGGTACTCCAACAGTGAGTGTCACTTTTCAGAGGCGCGGTCGGCCCAGACTTCATTTTCAGGGATGACAATGCATGTGTGCATCGAGTCAACCTGGTGGATGGATTTCTTGAAGGTGAAGATAACGACGGCATTGACTGACCAGCGAGCTCACAAGACATTGACATTATACAGCATGCCTGGGTTGTATAAGGAAGACGAGTCCCAGTCGGCGAGCTGCCACCAAGGCAATTACAGATCTCTGTACTGTTCTTCATGAGTAATGGAACCAACTGCCAAAAGAGCTCGTGCACCACCTCGTAGAAAGCATATAACACAGTTGCTCAGTATATGTGGCCGTCAGAGGAACCCCAAAGCACATTAAACTTTTTTTAGACTGCTCTTCCCTTTGAAAAGGTNCTCAGTATATGTGGCCGTCAGAGGAACCCCAAAGCACATTAAACTTTTTTTAGACTGCTCTTCCCTTTGAAAAGGTAGGCTTATAAAATCGCTCGAATGTCTGTCTGGTTGGATGTCCCCCCTTATAACTTCTTAATCCCTGGAAAGATTGTAATAAAAGTTTGTGGGGGAAAGTTGCCACTAACGATCATCCCGACACAACCTTTTATAAAAACACATTTTCTGTATTTATAAAACTCTGCGNTCAGTATATGTGGCCGTCAGAGGAACCCCAAAGCACATTAAACTTTTTTTAGACTGCTCTTCCCTTTGAAAAGGTGGGCTTATAATATCGCTCGAATGTCTGTCTGGATGGATGTCCCCCCTTTTAACTTCTTAATCCCTGGAAAGATTGTAATAAAAGTTTGTGTGGGAAAGTTGCCACTAACGATCATCCCGACACAACCTTTTATAAAAACACATTTTCTGTATTTATAAAACTCTGCGAAAGCAAACTTCTGCGTGTAAATGCATCAATTCGTCATGAACGCTTCAGCGCATGTTCCAGACTGGTGTTGCACACGCTAGTTGCTTTACGCTGGCGTGTTTGGACCTCGTCACGGACTGGTTTGTATAGCTGAGCGACAACGGTATGGTCCGGCACTTCTGCGACAGCTGTAGCGCTGCGCGTTTGCCCTTCCCCCCTTCACGTTTCAGAAAGTACGTGTAAGGCAATGGGCAATTGTAAAGTGCGGTAATAACCAACACGTGATAATGATGACTTACTCGAATTGTGATCATTACTGCAATTCTACGGCATGTATTATTGCTTACAATATGTGAATCCAGTTAGCTAACTGGTACAGCGTCCAGCAACAAACGAAAAGTTACTGGATTTAAATCCCAGACATTACAATTTATTTCCATGGTTTTAAAATTAATTGAAGTTGCATTTTGCTATGCGTATTATGTTGAATAAAGGCTACATTAATTCGCCAAATATTAAAATACATCACGATGCATTATTAACGGTATGATATAAAGCATATAACTTGATGTTTTTTTATTGACTCATCGCACTCAGAAGTTTGCACGTGCAGAATTGTATAAATACAGTAGATGTATTTTTATAAAATGTTGTGTCGTGATGGTTGTTAGTGGCAACGTTCTCCTACAATCCTTTATTACAATCTGTTCAGGGAGTAAGAAGTTATAAGGGGGGACATACATCCAGACAGACATNATTGAAGTTGCATTTTGCTATGCGTATTATGTTGAATAAAGGCTACATTAATTCGCCAAATATTAAAATACATCATGATGCATTATTAACGGTATGATATAAAGCATATAACTTGATGTTTTTTTATTGACTCATCGCACTCAGAAGTTTGCACGTGCAGAATTGTATAAATACAGTAGATGTATTTTTATAAAATGTTGTGTCGTGATGGTTGTTAGTGGCAACTTTCTCCTACAATCCTTTATTACAATCTGTTCAGGGAGTAAGAAGTTATAAGGGGGGACATACATCCAGACAGACATNTTCTCCTACAATCCTTTATTACAATCTGTTCAGGGAGTAAGAAGTTATAAGGGGGGACATACATCCAGACAGACATTCGGGCTATTTCATAAGACTACATTTTCAAAGGTAAGAGCAGGCTAAAAAAAAAGTTTAATATGCGTTGTGATTCCTATAACGGCCATACATACTGCGCAACTATGTTATATGCTTTCTAAGAGATGGTTCAAGAACTCTTTTGGCAGTTGGTTACATTACTCACGAATATCAGCACAGAGCTCTGGAATTGCTTTGGTGGAAGCTGGCGGGCTACAACTCGTCTCCCTATTGTATCCCAGGCACGCTGTATAAAGTTAATGTCAGAGCTCGCTGGCTAGTCCATGTCGTGGATAACTTCACCTTCAAGAAATTCATTCACCAGGTTGAATCGATGCGCATTTGTACTGTCGTCCATGAAAATGAAGTCTGGGCCGACTGATCCTTTATAAAGTGGCATTTGCTATTGGAGTACCTCGCCTCTGTAACTCTGGCTAGTAACGGTAGCTCCATTTAAGGTATGTAGTTCCGTACGTTCATATAACGCCTGGCCACGCCATTGTTCCACCAGACTGATTCCTTTCCACGATGTTCCTGGAATTTAGTATACTAATTAGCTATCATTGTGATCACGTATAGTGACACACACTATAGAGAAAAACACCGGATATTTGCGCATTTCTGCGAGAAAGCCTAACGGTGGTGTCACATATTTCTCACTTCTGATCAGTAAGTAGGAATAGGATTTAGGGTACCAGAAAAATGCACTGTAAGAATTAACTTTGTTTCCTCGCAGACATTTTTTTCTGTATCATTATTAGGTAAAGNGTACCAGAAAAATGCACTGTAAGAATTAACTTTGTTTCCTCGCAGACATTTTTTTCTGTATCATTATTAGGTAAAAAATGGTCGTTATTCAATAAAATAAAAATTTTTCACAATGTATTTGATTAGAAAAAAAATAGGAAACCAGCAAATTTAGTTATTCTTCGAACAAAAGTTAATGCCACCAACAATAATACGTAATATGTTTATTTTAAGAGCATTCATTATTAAAAGAAAACAGACATAATCGCTGAAATTCTATATATTTTATTTATCCAGACACATCCCGTGTGTCTACTGCTAACGTAACTGGTAGAGCATCCAGCTATAAACGAAAAGTTATTTGCTTCAGATCCCGGATATTCCAATTTATTTTTCATGGTTTTAAAATTAATTGAATTTACATTTTACTATGCGTATTATATTGAATAAAGTATATTTTAATAACTTCGTTAAATAGTAAAATACATAATTATGTGTTGTTAATGTTATGATACGTCTATTATTTGATAATGTGATTTTCTATTGGCGATAATTTCATATCTCTGAATTTATTCAACAAAACAAACTATTAATGTGCGGAAGCCATTTAGATTTTCGTTTTTTATTTACAGCACTTTCATTACAAAGGAGACAGTATACAGCATGTATGCAAAAATAATTATATTTGTGAGTACTCCTGCTACAACAGTAAAACTATATTCTCAGTGGCAGGACGAGTTACAACTTGGAAGGTAAAGTGACACGATTTATGACATGGTTTGTTGATGATGGCTGGAGTTTGTGTGTTGGTTAGAATTATAATTTACACCTTGTGAAACTCGAAACAACGTTATAAAAACTGCATAGGTTGTGTTCTAAACTATTTGCATGAGTTACAAAGACGTGGTAAAGAAGTTTCTAATGTTCGATGTTTCCATGAAGGATTATATGTAGATCAGTGGGTGTCGTGCAACTTAAAAAAGTGATGTGCACGTATGCAAAATAATGTTGACTCACAGAGTAGTCTTTAACTTGGATATGTGACAATGGGGACTGGATTCACGAGGTTTATGTATTTTAACAGTGAAAAGCTGTTGTCGACTGTAGTAATTTTTTTAATGTCACATATGTATATACTACTACTTTCTTACGTTCCCTTGCATATATGTATTTTATTTCTAAGGTACACCCACACCTTTTCATAATATTTTTTAAAAGAAAAATTAATATTAAAAAATAATTTAAAAAAATATTGAACAAATTTTAAAAATATAATAATGACTATACGAAAAAATACTTATTGCTGTTCTATAACTATATAAAAAAAACTCTTATTGCTGGAATACCTATGTCTGGGATAGCAAAAAAACATGTCAAAAAACTTTTACTATGCATTAGAATAATAACGAAAAATATTTATTCATCCCCCGCACACACATGGTATTATTTATTTTATACCCTTCTCCCAGCGCATGTCTCTCGATAGCCGAGTGGACTAAGGTGTCTGCATACCGACCCAAGTTTCGGCAGTTTGATCCCGTCCTCCTCAATTTTTAGCTCCGAAAAAAAATCAGCACCCCTAGCAGTGAACTCTAGAACCAATATGGCCGCCGAGTGAGAGCGACACCTGCGCCCCTAGCTAGCGATGAAGGACATGTGGAAAAGAGATGGCGGGGTTAAACGAAGGTGAATAATAGGGTGGCACACTCTAGCAGTAATAAAAAGCATTACAGGGATAGGTGGTGCACTCTAGCGGACAGCGAGAGTAAATAAGTATGCAACAGATGCGAAGGTAATTGGGAAACAAGATGGTGGGCGGAGACAATATGACTGCCAGAAACAAGATGTCAGACGGAAACATAACGGTGACTGTAACATTATCCAAGATGGCGGATTCAAGATGACTGTGGGTCCGGAGATCAGTACCCCCCAGCCCTTTCTCCTCGGATCGGCCAAATCTATCTACTTCTACCATTTTGTAAAAATGCACCCTAAGAAAATAAACTTTTCATGAGATATTTCGGGAAACAATTAACCGATTCCAACCAATTTCAAGCGTCAAGTTATACTTTTGTAGTGTAAACAAAATTTCTGTGACTAAAGGGGATAGTCACATTATCAGTATAGCAGTCATGTAAATATTTAGGTTACTATGCCGTATATTCCAATTAATTTCACGCGAACTTTTTAAACTTCCACTATCTGTGGCGAACAATGATATTATTTGTCCGCCATTTATAACAGCACCACATGAGTAAATGGGGCTTGTATACCATATTTTCGGGGACCAATCAACCGATTCTCACCATATTTTGTACGCAAGTAGTGCTTCAGTGGATCATGAAAACTTATATGATTTAAATGACTCGCATATATACTTGATTTAAAAAAATACTGGCACCTAAATATTTCAGGTTAGTAAAATCTGTCTTCCAAAATGTTAGACTGATTACGATTGAAGTTTATGCTCGTAATCCTAATACTACGCCTGTAATGTAGTTACTTGTATGCCAAAATACTTTACGAAGGGTTCTAGTTTAGAGTCCAGGTTAAGGCACTTGAGTATACGTAACTGTCTCACTAGTATTTCATACGTTTCTGGTTCCATAAGACGTCAAGGCTTTCATACAATCTTCACTACTAAGAAATTCATCAAAGCTATTTGCACCCATGTAGAGAAATGTAAGCTCATTATTTATTACGACAACTTAATGTATGTTCAGAAAATTATGTTCAAAGTGTCATAATATTTTGTATGTGTATTGGTATTATCAAACTGTAAATTTCATTTTATCCACTTCTCCGTATACCAGATAAACATCTGATTCATTTGTGTCAGGTTTTGTATGCTACGTATGTGTAACTCTGCTACTTCAATAATTAAATATTGTTTAATATCTTATTCATGTTCAACTTTTGTACATTAGATTTGCATTACACGAGTATGAGAGTAAATGAAGAAAGATAATTGTCGGACATGTGTACTGTGCGTTGAATTTTAGGAAACAGTCTGCTTTCTCCACGATAAACCTTCGTCTTCACAAGGGGGTTTTCTTCATGATATGTACGCGTTTTTCGCGTTATTCCAACACACAAGATCTAAAATCTTTGGATAGAGAGAACCAGCGTTCCAGTCTCGGGAGAGTCACGCCATGCCTGGGCCTTTAGATAAAAGTTGGGGCATTATTTCGCATACAAGCCAGTCTCCAAATAGCCCACTAGCATGAACTGGAGGTGTTGATAAGAAGTACTAAAAAAAATATCGTGCAATTTGTTTCTAGAAACACATTATCACACTCAAACAGCACAAAATAGTGGTACACTCTTAAGGAATTATTATTCGCAAATTTACTGGAACAGTGTTTACGTTTATTAAAAAAGCGCAAATGGTAACTATTTTTTCTTCGCACACACAAGGTATCGTTCCTACATTTGCTCACGTAAGAGCCAAAAGTGTAGGAAAATTCTCAATTGTGCAAAATAGATACTCTCAATATTCCTAAATGTGCAGCCTGATATGTGACAATATTTCTATAGTATGCACTCTAAATTCGAATCAGTGGAACACCATTAGTCCGCAGTGAAATTAAACTTCTCAAATAGGTGAAAATGGCTTCACTTACAATCGGTGGAAAGCCGCTGGTTGTTTCAGGGATACAGTTTCACCGGGTGAATAAGTGACATGCATATGTGCATGCGGTGAATTAAATACAGATTTTATTGAATGNAGTTTCACCGGGTGAATAAGTGACATGCATATGTGCATGCGGTGAATTAAATACAGATTTTATTGAATGTAGCCAAATAATTATGATAAATAAACGTATTTTTGATAGTAACTGTGGATGTTGTGCAATTTAGTGAAATTTAAGAGAAATTAAAAAAACGAGGTACCCGGCATTAGAACCCACGGTTTTTCCTTTCAGACACTACAATTCATGTAGTTTAAACATATAAATCGAGCGCTATGATGATAACGTGAAAACAAAATGAATGACTGCTGTTTATATTGCATGGTTATATATTTATATATATACAGTATATATTTATGTGTGTGTGTGTGTGTGTGTGTGCATGGAAAACGTACTGACTTACATATCAACGTCCAGCCACAACAATTGGTCATTGAAACATGACATTTGGTGGAAATATTAATTTTATTATGTAATGTAGACAGCCATTAAGGAGATCTTTTTCAAAATTCAGCCCCTAAAGTGGTTAAAAGAGGGGTTCAAAGTTTGCATGAAGAAAAAACGCCCATCTTCAATAATTGATCCTGGAAACATGACATTTGGGGGGAAACATTCATTACGTAACGTAGTCAGCCACAAAGGTAGGAATTGTTGAAATTCAACCCCTAATTCGCGAGCAAAATCTAGTGGTATTATAGAAGGCAAAACCTACATTTTAAAAACAGAATTGTTATAGATTTTACTGGTTCATTTGATTTTTTTTTCATTTTATATACCATGTTTAACTGAACCATCAGTCAAAAAGCAAATCACTGATAAACAGCGAATGATGTGCTTGACGAATAAGTGGAAAATGTCACTGCATAAATAAGTGAAGGAAAACTAAAGTTTTTTTACTAAAATCGTTTGGTAAATAGATTGAAGGACTATTGAATGTCAGGCTTCGTTAACTTATTTAAACAGCGGAGTTATCACTGACGGATGTTTAAAATGTCTAAAGGTTAGAAACTTTAATTACAGATTAGGATGTTAGAATTTGAGTAGCCAATATGCAAAAATAGCTATATTCACTTGAAAAATTTTTCAGTGAGGCAGAAAAAAAATTCTAGAATCTCTCTTAATTGAGGTATCAATATNGCTATATTCACTTGAAAAATTTTTCAGTGAGGCAGAAAAAAAATTCTAGAATCTCTCTTAATTGAGGTATCAATATATTTTATTGTTAATTCAATTAAGACAAATACTTTGTTTTAGTAGACAAAATGTGTAAAATCTAGCATATAAATACAATCGCAATTGAATAAAATGTAATGTACGTAAATGGTTTTGAAACTGGATTATGGATTTAGCTGGTTTTGGAACTGATGTATCCACCACGTTTAATGTTTGAACAGATTGAAAAAAACAGCTAAATTTCAAGTTAGATTATTGAATGAGACGGAAGTGTTAATTGTTTTGTGAGATGAGTATAATTTNAAAAAACAGCTAAATTTCAAGTTAGATTATTGAATGAGACGGAAGTGTTAATTGTTTTGTGAGATGAGTATAATTTCATACCATGTCACTTGACAAAAAACATTTTCCTCTTTCATATTCACGTCAAAGTCACATGAAATTGGGGACACGGTGGCTAAATGGTTATACTGATCGCCTCCCATCAAAGTGAACCGGGTTCAATCCCCGGCCGGCTCACTCCGGTTCGGTCGGCGGGTTTTCTCGGGAATCTCCCGTTTCCCTTGCCCCTTCATTCTGACGGTGCTCCATACTCACCTGAATCGCCTTCAGCGGCTCTCAAGACCTCGCTGATAAGAGCCGCCCAAATCTCTTCACTCACTTCTTTTCAGAGTTCCTCTTCCACGTTTGTGAATATTGTATCTTCTTCCTATACTTGTCGGAAGGTGTTTGAACAATGCATTCATCCTAGTTCCTGTCCCAATACACTAGTGGTAAATACTTTAACCAAACCGAAAAGTAATTTTAAACCTACAATAAGAATTATGCTGTTGATAGGATACCAGCTGTTCTCCAGTATCACCAACGTAAAACCTTTTTGTATTTTCACATTACTGAAAGATATACTTTTCTATTACTCCATAGTTTTAAAAACATCACTAACAAAAAAAACCCTATAACAAGGATTCTTTTGCTTCGTTTGCTTCTTGAAATTTAATACATCGACATTTCCATTGGGATGTAACTGTTTTTGAGATGGTATATATGGCTGATGGATGTAACTGTTTTTGCAACTGGAAAGGGCGTGGATTAAACTTCTTTTGGTACTGAACCCACATTTATTCATTTATTTTATAGAGTTTATAACAACGTTTGCACATTTTTGAAATTTTTAGTTCGTAACCAAGGAGCTAAGGAATCAAGGGATACCAATATGTCATTTTCTTTATATTTTTGAATATAGTTGCTATTACAATTGGGCAACCCATTTCTTTTATTACAGCGTAGCGATGTGAGATTGAAGTCGTGCTGTCGAAACACTGGAAGTGTCTACAAACAACTTGGCGCCTAGCTATCTGCCTTTTGCTGAGTGTGTGGACGGGACTACATGCAGCTTACCTTTACACACGCTACTTGTTGACGTGGTTTGTTAATTATCATGGCGGTTAATTGCAGAAGCTGTGGCATGTTGAGGGGAAGTTTAATGTATCTGTATACGTAATTAGCTGTTTGTTAGCCTACTATTCAAGCTGTGGGAGACTGCTCGGAAATAGTTCATCGGGTATCTAGCACANGTAATTAGCTGTTTGTTAGCCTACTATTCAAGCTGTGGGAGACTGCTCGGAAATAGTTCATCGGGTATCTAGCACAAAATTTATGTGCTACGTACAAATACTGAATATATACAACAATGTACACAAAACGAAGCCATTCAAAGTTTTGCCACCTTTGTGGAGTTAGCTTTCTGACTAGAGACAATACATCTCTAAGATGTATAATTAGTAATATATAAATATGTCCATAGTCATGATTCTGCCAACAAAAAGCATTTAAATTCCCTTAGGAGAAATGTCTATACGAGTTAAGCCATTGTAAAGTGAGTAACGTATAGAATTTGTAATACTCTACTTAAATGTAACTGTGAGAGGTGACAAACCAAGAAAAGTTACAAGAAATACCTGCGTATGGAAAGTTGCGTTACAAATATAAATGTTATAAAAACTTTACAGTAAGCTGTAAAGTTAGAAAACATTTACTTATCCAATATTTCCAAATAAAATACAGCAACCACCACTTATTCCAGTGTTTAATGTTCAGGTTGCAATCCGAAAAACTTAAAGGCTCTAATAACATTAAAGGCATTTGTATAATTCATCCAATTCAAATAATTATTCCAAATCAGATAAAGACAATTGTGTTATTAATCCNATTAAAGGCATTTGTATAATTCATCCAATTCAAATAATTATTCCAAATCAGATAAAGACAATTGTGTTATTAATCCAGGAGTAAAAACATATTTAAAATGAAAACAAATCGGTTAAGTGCAAACTCGACAATAGCAGATTTTAGTATTGTGCAAACATGTATATTTAATTTTCAATGAAATCAACATGAAGCCAAGTAAAACAGGAGTGGGGCTGGAATGGTAATGGATCAAGGAGCTAACAAATAGGCGGTTCAAATATTTCAGATATGGAGAAGCATATGACATTTTCACGATTATACACAGCAGAAGCATTAAATTTTATTGCCAACCATGGCCGAATATTCACAATTATAAGTTACATGCACATTCATATAAGTTTCTGTGTTTGAGGCAAGACGTACAGGAAGATTATCATAACATGCCTAATCTAAAAAAAGCTAAATAAATAAATATACTGTAGGGAAAGGTAGTTTTCAGACCAGGCAAAGNCATAACATGCCTAATCTAAAAAAAGCTAAATAAATAAATATACTGTAGGGAAAGGTAGTTTTCAGACCAGGCAAAAATAAGCATTTTAAGAAGGCTCAAATTTTAGATATATTTATATCAAAGAGAAAATATAAGTTAGCGGCTTGTATGAGATTAAGAAAAGAATTTCCGGAGATATGACACCAGGAAGTGAAAAAAAAAATTTCAGAACCAAAAAAATTTTGATAGTACCGTGTCTCTTGAGTTTGTATATATATTTCACAATAAGAAAAAGGTTTGTCTTGTTATCCTAATGCTTANGTAATTAGCTGTTTGTTAGCCTACTATTCAAGCTGTGGGAGACTGCTCGGAAATAGTTCATCGGGTATCTAGCACTAAATTTATGTGCTACGTACAAATACTGAATATATACAACAATGTACACAAAACGAAGCCATTCACAGGTTTGCCACCTTCGTGGAGTTAGCTTCCTGACTAGAGACAATACATCTCTAAGATGTATAGTTAGTAATATAAAAATATGTCCATATTCATGATTTTGCCAACAAAAAGCATTTATATTATTTTAGTAGAAATGTCTTTACCAGTTAAGCCACTGTAAAGTGAGTAACGTATAGAATTTGGAATACTCTTCTTAAATGTAACTGTGAGAGGTGACAAACCAAGAAAAGTTACAAGCAATACCTGCGTATGGAAAGTTGCGTTACAAATATAAATGTTATAAAAACTTTACAGTAAGCTGTATTTCCAAATAAAATACAGCAACCACCACTTATTCCAGTGTTTAATGTCCAGGTTGCAATCCGAAAAACTTAAAGGCTCTAATAATATTAAAGGCATTTGTATAATTCATCCAATTCAAATAATTATTCCAAATCAGATAAAGACAATTGTGTTATTAATCCAGGAGTAAAAACATATTTAAAATGAAAACAAATCGGTTAAGTGCAAACTCGACAATAGCAGATTTTAGTATTAAGCAAACATGTATATTTAATTTTCAATGAAATCAACATGAAGCCAAGTAAAACAGGAGTGGGGCTGGAATGGTAATGGATCAAGGAGCTAACAAATAGGCGGTGCAAATATTTCAGATATGGAGAAGCATATGACATTTTCACGATTATACACAGCAGAAGCATTAAATTTTATTGCCAACCATGGCCGAATATTCACAATTATAAGTTACATGCACATTCATATAAGTTTCTGTGTTTGAGGCAAGACGTACAGGAAGATTATCATAACATGCCTAATCTAAAAAAAGCTAAATAAATAAATATACTGTAGGGAAAGGTAGTTTTCAGACCAGGCAAAGATAAGCATTTTAAGAAGGCTCAAATTTTAGATATATTTATATCAAAGAGAAAATATAAGTTAGCGGCTTGTATGAGATTAAGAAAAGAATTTCCGGAAATATGACACCAGGAAGTGAAAAAAAAAATTTCAGAACCAAGAAAATTTAGATAGTACCGTGTCTCTTGAGTTTGTATATATATTTCACAATAAGAAAAAGGTTTGTCTTGTTATCCTAATGCTTATAGCAGACATAAACCAAATAAAAATATATGAGTAACCTCGTTAATAGAAGATTATTGGTCTACAGAAAATACAAGAGCTGTGACGCGAAGTGGCCATACAATCAAAGTACCCTAAAGATTACATATAACAATAGAAACATATAGTATACATGTGCTATCTCTATGGAGAAATCTAACGTAAAATAATATGGTGTTGTTTATAATGTGTTCAGCTTAAGTAAAGGATCTCCTGTTATTAAATATTATTTCAGTTCTCAGCTTAAAAGTGTAAAGTTAAAAACACTACTCTTCAAACACATGAGCAGACAGGGCAGTATGTCCTCAGATTTATAGCACAAGCATTATGTTCTATTAAAAAAAATAGAAAAAAAAATAAAGAAGAAATTAAGCTGTTACATTTTCTCTGCATTTTGGGAGGGAGACTCTTGACCAAACGCAAGGNAAAAAAAATAAAGAAGAAATTAAGCTGTTACATTTTCTCTGCATTTTGGGAGGGAGACTCTTGACCAAACGCAAGGTAGTTCTATAATAGCTTCCGTTCGCTCGTGCAGTCAAGTAACACGCTAGTCATGGTGCCTTTCCTTCTCTCCCTTTCCGTTACAGGGACGTGGTGGTGGAGTGGTCAGACTAATCGCCTCCCACCTAGGCGAACGTGGTTCAATTCCCGGCGGAGTCGTTTCGGGAATTTTTGCATGTGGGAATCGTGCCGGACCATGTTGATGGTTGACGGGTTTTCTCGAGGATCTCCCTTTTCCCTCGGACTTGCATTCCGGCGCTGCTCCAAACTAACCTCAATTCACCCTCATCGGCTTTCAATACCTCTATGTTAAGAGCCGACCAAATCTCTTCATTCCCACTCCACTCCCCTCCCGTCAACGACAAGTAAAGTATCTCTGACCCTCTTAAAAACAGGAGCGTATTTAAAGTGAGTTTACAGAAGTGCTCGTTTAAAATGGAATTTCATAATAATAATAATTAGATTATGTTGTATTATTTATGTAATACAATGAATGAAAGTTTTGTCCGATTAAACTATCGTGTTTGAATAGTTTCAACTAAGTTGTAATACGAATAGTTTTTGAACACAGATTTTTTTTGTCACAAAATAATTCAGTAAAGTCAAGCCAATTTTTTGGCAGAGAAAAAAGTTCTCTGGCATATTCGATATTCCCGGCAAGCAATACATTTTTTTTACCAGAAATTAAGCACGCATTAAGGGGATTTTCGATAGGGATAGGTTGAACTTAAAATTTAAGAGAATCCAGATTAATTAATATACGGGCATAATGTCATCCCGGGGGCGACGAAACGAAATGAAAATCGTTGACAGCAGAACCACTAGAAAATATTCTCTCTTTACAGTCGTGCTCTTCGCACACTAGTACATCGAAATAAACTCCAATCCACANGAACCACTAGAAAATATTCTCTCTTTACAGTCGTGCTCTTCGCACACTAGTACATCGAAATAAACTCCAATCCACAGGGCTATAAAAACCAAGCTGGGCAGGGAGTTGAGCGTATATGGTTATATCCACAGAACCAATCTTGTACACGATGTAAATAAAAAAAAACTTTCCGAGTCGGAAATTATTGTAGAGCACACAGTAATGAANGAACCACTAGAAAATATTCTCTCTTTACAGTCGTGCTCTTCGCACACTAGTACATCGAAATAAACTCCAATCCACCGGGCTATAAAAACCAAGCTGGGCAGGGAGTTGAGCGTATATGGTTATATCCACGGAACCAATCTTGTACACGATGTAAATAAAAAAAAACTTTCCGAGTCGGAAATTATTGTAGAGCACACAGTAATGAANGAACCAATCTTGTACACGATGTAAATAAAAAAAAACTTTCCGAGTCGGAAATTATTGTAGAGCACACAGTAATGAAAGTTCTCAGTCATAATTACCGAAAGATTTCTTGCCGCAAAGTCATATCAAAATACAGCACATCTCCTAAATATTGAAGTCTGCGTATTTACAAAGAAAAACTGTCAATGAAAGCTTTAATCAAGCCTCGAGACAAATGAAATATAAAGTCACAGACTTTTCAGAACAACGGAAGCGTAAAGTTAGCAAATAAATTATTTATGTTAGGTATTTTAATTCCCAATTTTAATTCCCATCACAATTTTTAATTGGTTCATGGATACGTGTCGTGCAACAAAGAAAAAAAAATACGTCCGGCGTTCTCAGAATACTCGAATAATTCATTACGTCAGTACAAAATAATGTTAGCATTTGACAAGAGACAATTTTCTAAGAAACCTAGACGCTTCCAGGTATCAACAAAAATTTTAATTTCATAACCGTTATATAAATGCGAACGTAAAAGAAATGTAGAAACACTGTAAACAGTAAATATTATAAACGCTAGGTAGGTGTTACAACTAGTTTTTTTTTCTAAATAAATATTTTCTATTTTTAAATCGAGGAACCTTCATCCCAATTTCCTACATAAAACAATGTGTCATTTACTGCAGTGGTATACGACACTACAGCATAAATGAAACTAAAGTACGGCTCTACACTTCGACATGAAGACACGGGTTATTCTTCTATAAGGCGAAAATTAAATAGGATAAATACAGAGAATCTATATGATATGAATTATAGGACTTCGAAATTTGAGCGTCTACTGTTTTTTTAATGGTGCTTGTATTTTTATCATTTTCCATATATTATTTTAGCACTTCTTGTTAATTTTACGATTTATATTTGTAAATCGCTATAATTCACCTTCCAAAATTGAGCACAATAGGATTATATTTGAAGTATTGTTACGCGCCGGCCTCCCAGCGCCAGGTCCGCCCGCGATGAGGGAGGTGAGTCACCGCTACCTGCCCGTCGTAATATCACCTGGCAGGCGGAATGATTTACAGCTACCTGGACTGTGGTCCCTATCCCTCTCTCCCCCCCCCAACAACCGCCTTCTGGAGAAGTCGACGGTGGCGGACTATTGAATGAATGCTCTGGTAATATCTTTCCTAAGCACAACCTGACTTTCAAAGAAGTTTCTGGACTAGGGACACCGATACTATATACACCCTAGCAGTAGGAGGGTAGGTAGTTATTGTAGTAGCCATCTGGTTTAAGTTCGGTAATCGGGTGAAGTCCGGTGCAGCGAGAGGCATCAGCGAGAGGACGGACGACGACGGAGGGTGCAAGATTACGGCGAACGTATGTGTTGTTGACGGACTAGAAAGCGTGGTTACCGATTAGTTGAGGGCTACTGTGTTTAGGAGAGCTTGGAGCGCTCTAGAACATTCCGGACTGGTGGAATCTGGACTGAATTATGGCGGGACTGTATAAACATGTGATACGGACTTTATTTTAAATATTGGAACTGTCAAATATTTACATATCATTTATAAAATAATTCAATATTTTTTGATACACTGTTTCTAGTGACTGGTTTCCGTTATTTGATTGCCTTCATTTCTGTGAAGTGATGGACGAGTACGTAAATATCAATTGCAAATGGCAATTGATCGGTATTTATTGTAAGGCATTAAGTCGAAAATATTTTTTTTGCAGTGTTGGNTGATCGGTATTTATTGTAAGGCATTAAGTCGAAAATATTTTTTTTGCAGTGTTGGTAAATTAATTAGGACATTATTATTCATTCTTTTACTTAATTTATTAAGGACCCTACCCTTTAAATAACCTAGCTTATAACACCGGAATATTTTTTTTCGAAAGTGCTAATTAACGTCCTCTGGTGTTATGCCTGAAGGCTTATAAGGGGACGGTTTACAAACTAACTTATGACCTAGCTTAAACTAACACCCATGCCTTATCTAGGGTTCAAATCCATAACCTCCTACACCGTCAACCGGCGGCACACCAACCGATTGCCTCATATCCTGCAAGTCAGTTCAACAAAATTATTAGTTTTTGTAATAATTCTGTAAAACTCTTGAATGAAGGTTTTATGTAAATAAATTAAATTGAATTAATATTCTACCAAATCTTATAAACGTTTAAATTCGTCAATAAATGAAATGGTTAAGAATTATAAATGCTGAAGTGACGTATACTTCCCTAATTAACACAGATATTGTTAAGTATAGTGCAAGCAGCAGAAAATAAACTGTCCGTATACGTACATAACTGTATCAAACGTATTTTTTACGACCCACAACAACGCCTATGGTGTTCTGATAAGCTAGCACGAGGTATCTGCCATATGGACCGGGTCAAAACTCTTCGTAGAGAAGTGCTGAACACAGGTTAGGGTGTGCGGTGTTACAGCATTGCACTAATAGCCATTTTGTCCAAGGTCTTTATAGATTAAAAGAAAACGGCAATTTCGATGAGTTTAAATTCGAATGGAATAGCAGCTATATTTACAAGCGCTGTGTAAACTGAAGACAAGGCTCTACCACAAGCAGGCCTTACTTGCTTTATAAAGGTTTCCGGCAATGGCTGGCCAGACGGCTTGGACTCTTGGAGTGAAGAAGTTTGGGTAGCTCTTAACAACGACGTCTTGAGAGCCATTGAGGATGGAGCGAAGTGAGTATGGTACAGCGCCGGAACACAGGGGCGGGGGAAACGGGAGATCCTCGAGAAAACCCGCCAACTAGCGGCATCGTTCGGCACGATTCCCACGTGTGAATATCCAGGAGCGACCCCGCCGGGACTAGAACCAAGTTGGCCTTGTTGGGAGGTGGGAAGTCTGACCACTACACCACCGCGCCCCGCTTGGACTCCTAGTTAAAATTTTACGTGTTGGAAGTGCCATGAAGGGACTCGATCTTCTGATGACAGGCTGAAGCATTTATGTGAAGCGAGAGATTCCTGGACACACGGCAAGAGGGAGGATAGATCTCCGACCGGAGGACGGCCGTTCTGATTGGAGGGTTGTCAGCGCCGCGCAGCGAACTAGCTTGTTCAGACCCTCGATGACTAGGGACCTGCAAAATTGGCGTTATTATTTGGCACCAGGCTAAACTTCACAGTACTATATACACGCGAGTCAGCGTTGTTTCCCCAGTGGCTGCTGCTTATATATGTATAGCCACGCCTTTTCTGGCTGAACTGCACGTGATTGGGGAACGCCGTTGTGAAGTATTCGCTTATTGGCGCAGAGTTACCCAGGGCGTGTTAAACGAAGTATGATTCAGTGATAAACTTATTGCAAATGCACATGTGTTTGAAGTTCAATGTGTCCTAAAATAATAACGCGAATTTTGCAGGTCGATGACTGGTCAAGTGTCCTGTCAGCTGGAGGACATCGCGATGAGTGAACGTGTCTTGAGTCGACACACGCGGGGGCCGAGGTGGGCAGCAGGCCCTATATGTTACGTTGTGATAACGCTATAAAAAATAATCTTGTTGCAAATATTGCACAACGATTACGAAAGAGGAATATAAATAAAATTTGCACTCAATAGAAAATATATATTTGGTACAAGATGCATTATGTTCGAGCTACAGGTACAAATATGGCTTATATGCGTGACAAAAATACAACTTTTATGTTATATACACTCGAAAGAATAATATCATTTAGTCTAAAATTGTAAAGAGGATGAGGTTAAAAAACTAATATTTATTTCTTACTCGAGCTTTACGTAAATAAATGTGTTAGTTGGTAGGCCTACAATTAAACACGCACCAGCAGCGGAAACTACGAATATACAAAATCATTACACATTCACACACACACATATATATATATACACATCAAAGGTTTATTAAAATATATGACGGATAATGAATGAATCTAATTATTTTCAGAGCTTGAGTGCCCATATAGAAAACACGAAGAGAAATATCCCTGATAATGTTTTGAACTCGTGCATCGAATTTTAACAACACTGGTACATGTCTTTATCAGTTCGTATTTTGGAAGAGGGCAGAACGTTAAAATGAAGTAAGTAACGCTTTTATTACATACTAGCTAACCCTGACACTTGTTGCTGTGGCATAAAATATTTTGGTCCTATTAATTTCTGTGAAATTAATTAAAAATTTCATGCATTTCAAAATCTTTATTATTGAATTACTGGTTTGTATACAATGTTTTTAGTTTTACCATCATCCGCGCGTATGAATGAGTTGTGTGGTTTTCCTACTCTCGAACACGACACATACAATTGACCGTGTGAAAAACATTCTGTTCCTTAATCTATTCCGCACATTTGCAATGACTGCCCTTGAGCTTTATTTATTGTCATTGAAAATGCCAATCTTACTGAAAACTGTGTTCTTTTAAAGTGAAAGGGAATTTCTGATTGAATAAATGGAATTCTAGGAGGAAGCACATCTTCTCCTTTGAAAACACCTTTCAAGGTGGTAGCTTCAATAGTATTGCCCATAATTTTTTTTATTGCAAGGTGTGTGCCATTGAAAAGTTTTGGTAGATTGATGCAACGAAGTAAAATGACTGGCACTTCTATTTTCAATTTTATTAAATGTGGAAGCAATCCTGGAACATTAGCGAATTCCGAAATTCTGGCGCATAATTTACAGCTTAATTTTCGTGTAATGTTACATCCACAGATTTGTATGTGACATGTTCGCTTATCGATAAGTATCGACATATATTAGTATCGATATATCTAAATATCGAACATTGAGGTACTTATAAGTATCGATATATAGATATATGGTTATACCGATAAGTATCTATATATCGTTTTCATATAGATAGATAGATCTGTTGCTAGGTTGCTACTTTACATTAACGTTGACGTTGCATTGTTGACTAAGGCTTTTCCTGAAGCGAAAGCAAGGTAAAAATGAGCTTTTNACTTTACATTAACGTTGACGTTGCATTGTTGACTAAGGCTTTTCCTGAAGCGAAAGCAAGGTAAAAATGAGCTTTTTGCAGATTTTAGTACCTTTGCAGGTAATACAGATAAAAAAAAATGTTGTCAAACACTCGTGGGGACGAAAGGAAGGTTTTTAAAAAACAGAATGAAAATCGGTTAATTTTTTCGGAAGTTACACGTGTCCGAGCAAACGGTCACAAGGTTAACAGAGGTACGGAAACAATCAGAGTAACGCGGTGCAGTCGGCAGCGCCTATATAAGACAACAAGCGTCTGGCAAAGTTGCTAGATCGGTTACTGCTTCTACAATGGCTGGTTATCAAGATTTAAGTGAGTTTGAACGTGGTGTTATAGTCGGCGCACAAGAGATGGGACTTAGCATCTGCGAGGTAGCTATAAAATTTGAATTTTCGTGTACTACCATTTCACGAGTGTACTGTGAATATCGGGAATCCGGTAAAATATCACATATTCGACATCGCTGAGGCCGGAAAAGGATCGTGAAAGAACGGGACAAGTGACGACTGACGAGTATCATTAAACGTGACAGACGTGCAACTCTTTCTCAAATTGGCGCAGATTTGAATGCTGGGGCATCAACAAGTGCCAGCGTGCGAACTATTCAACCGGTCATCATTGATATGGGCTTTCGGAGCCGAAGGCCAACTCGTGTACCAATGTTGACTGTAAGACACAAAACTTTACGCCTCGCCTGGGCCCGCCAACACCGTTATTGGACTGTTGATCACTGGAAACACGTTGCCTGGTCTGACGAGTATCGTTTCCAATTGTATCGGGCAGGTGGACGTGTATGGGTATGGAGACATCCTCATGAATCCATGGACCCTACATTTCAGCAGGGGACTGTTCAAACTGGTGGATGATTTGTCATGGTATGGTGCGTGTTCATTTGGCGTGACATGGGACCCCTGATACGTCTAGATACGAATCTGACAGGTGACAGATACGTAAGCTTCCTGTCTGATTACCTGCACCCATTCATGTCCATTGTGCATTACGACGGACATGGGCAATTCCAGCAGGACAATGCGACACCCCACACGTTGAGAGTTGCTACCGAGTGGCTCAATGAACACTCTTCCGACTTTAAACACTTGCATTGGCCACCTAAATCACCAGACATGAACATTATTGAGAATTTCTTGGATGCCTTGCAACGTGCTGTTCAGAAGAGATCTCTACCGCCTCGCACTCCTATGGATTTGTTGACTGCCCTGCAGGACTCATGGTTTGAATTGCCTCCTGTATACCTTCAGACATTAGTCGAGTCCATGCAACGTCGTCTTGTGGCACTTCTGCGTGCTCGCGGGGTCCCTACACGATATTAGGCAGGTGTACCAGTTTTTTTTTTTGNCGTCGTCTTGTGGCACTTCTGCGTGCTCGCGGGGTCCCTACACGATATTAGGCAGGTGTACCAGTTTTTTTTTTTGGCTCTTAGATCTATATAGATAGAATATCTACCGATTACCACAAAATTTAATATTCCCAGAATACTACGACAGGCCACATAAACCTTTTCAGAATCTTACCTCAGGCACTTATTTTCAAAATATCTTCCTATTTGAAGATTTATATATTAAGTCTTCCGAAACATTTTCAAAAAAAACTTTCGAGAACTGAATAACCTATTTTGTTGGTTGTGTTGTAATATAAGGCTAGATGAAGAAAAGAAGCAAGTGCTTGCTATGTCAAAAAATATTAAATTTATTAATTCCTTATTATGCATGAAAGTAGTGTTGAAAACCGTCCATGAAAATTATGATTTGATTTTAAACTTTGCTAGAATTATACCACATTTGGCTTCTAAGTAGAACTATGGAGGGAAGAGTGACATAAATTCTCACAAGACTCTTATATTTAGTTATTATTTGCTCTACCTCTATAAGGTATATATATACATATTTACCAAAAAACATTTGTTGAAATAATTAACATGTGCACAAATTACCTAAGCAGTATTATCAACCATCCACTATTTTAGAAATAAAAGCTAACTAAACACTTATTTACACTTCATACCTGAGCAAATACACTTCCCATCATCATAAGGGAGAAAAATACCTTCTGCTGAATCAATTTTTTAACACATTATTATATTCTTTAATCCTTCGATTACATTATTATTTTTACTTGAATGGAAAATTTGACTAATTAGTTATAGGTTAACGTATTTGTTTGTAAACTTCCATTATTGTTATAAATAATAATTTGTTGCGAAATAATATTAATGCAGAGAAAATTCCAATAATATATTCACGAAATGCCAGGTAAAAGTTTCCATTTTACTGAAACGCTCAGAATTCTGCTCCTAACGCGCCATGTATTTGCAATCAGTCGGGTGAAATCAGTACAAGAATAAATTGTCAGTTATGTAAAACGAAAATTTTGAATGTTTTTAAATACATGCTGGAGCCTGGTATTTTGTAAAAGGAGTATCCATAATTCTGATAAACTGCCGTAATTACCAGAAAGAAAGGCCTTGAAAAAGCTATCTAAATTTTTCTTAAGAAGAGCTAATTATTACAATTTTTTTTTTAACTGCATACTGCGTAATTATTTGATGCCTGCAAACCTCAAAATATAAAGTAAAAATACCCGAGAAAGGTATATTTTTAATTCCTTAGACTTTTGTAAAACAGAATTTTCACTTTACATTTAAAAAAGTATGAAACGTTAATAAATAAATACGAGTTAAATTCGTTTCTACCTCCAGGAACAGATGAATACATTCACGCAAGCCTCAGTTCGTGGTTTAAGAAAAAATCTTTAGTTTCTGACAGTTTTTGTAACCTGGTGTTTTAACAACGGTAATTAGGAGTATAATTTATACTCGCTCGTTACCGTAGAAAAATTATTTCCTACGCGTCCCTTCTTCTCAAAATTTACGGCGCAAGTTATAATAATCCATAAAGAAGTTTTTTTTTTTTTTTTATGTTTTCAACTGCTGAAACAAGGAAGTTCCAAGACGCAATAACTCTTGTAGAAAGTTTGGCAAACTAATTTTTAGATCAAAGTACCGCAAGCGCATTCAAGAAAGTTCCACAGATACAAAAGTTGTGTAGCATGTTCGGAAGCTTTGCAGCGGAATCGCACACACGTTAAAGACACACACCAGGCGAGAACATCAGCGTGAACTGCCACGTACCATACCTGGCACGGAAGGCAGCAAACAACATGGGAACACGCCGCACTTTCACAATCTGATGACTCTACAATCTAAGAAGTTATTCACAAATTCAACATATAGTCTGTTCGCGGTTTCTTCACACTTTTTTAAACAAACGTTTGCAAAATCAATCCATGTATGATGTGTTCTGTTGTTTACTGTACATTCAATTTGTGACAAGCGTTTTATACTTGTGTTGACATTAAACTACTATATTATTGGTTAAATTGATATGGTATTTATATTTTGCCTAAAAATTATAATATTTAATTTTTAATTAACATGAATAAAAAAGCGGGAAAATAGGTGTGTTTTTAATACCCAGTATGACATTGTTCTTATATATGCGGTGCACTATCTTTAAGTGTAATTTTCTAGTCTTGGTTTAGCTTTGTTTGCATGAGGCGGAGGAATATCTTGGAAGTAGAACTTTAGCAGGGCTTCAGAAAAGTTGGATGTAGACGTGAATGGATTAGGTATAACAGAATTAAATGCATAGAGAAGTTCCCAACGGTGTATAAAAGCGATGGTACAATGTTAATTTTGGTATTATTACCATACAATGCACAGATTGNGAGAAGTTCCCAACGGTGTATAAAAGCGATGGTACAATGTTAATTTTGGTATTATTACCATACAATGCACAGATTGAATATTTCGATTACAGTTTAGGAAGTAGACCTGAATTTTTTTACAAAGTAGCAATATTGTGTTATGGAATTACCACNAATATTTCGATTACAGTTTAGGAAGTAGACCTGAATTTTTTTACAAAGTAGCAATATTGTGTTATGGAATTACCACCGGTGTGGAGAAATATACCACTCTTGTATGTTTCATAATGATGATCTCGTCTCTGAAACAACACAGAAGGCAACACCACCCTATTAGTTTACAATGAATTCATTGGGTAAAAATAACTTGTTACTGGAAAGTTGTAAATTGCGAAAGCAGTTACAGGTGTAGCCAACATCGGGGGATGGCCCTGCTCGAGTTGTCTTNTACTGGAAAGTTGTAAATTGCGAAAGCAGTTACAGGTGTAGCCAACATCGGGGGATGGCCCTGCTCGAGTTGTCTTCCCTTCCAACCGTCATCGTGTTATTAGGTGACGCTGCTTTGCATCGCGCGAGCGAAGTGTGTGTGGAGGACAGAGTAGTGAGTGGCATGAGAGCGGGCGGCGATTCATCAAGGGATGGTTGAATGACAGGCGAGCGATAACGCTTTAAGACTGTCCNACTGGAAAGTTGTAAATTGCGAAAGCAGTTACAGGTGTAGCCAACATCGGGGGATGGCCCTGCTCGAGTTGTCTTGCCTTCGAACCGTCATCGTGTTATTAGGTGACGCTGCTTTGCATCGCGCGAGCGAAGTGTGTGTGGAGGACAGTGGCATGAGAGCGGGCGGCGATTCATCAAGGGATGGTTGAATGACAGGCGAGCGATAACGCTTTAAGACTGTCCNAGTGGCATGAGAGCGGGCGGCGATTCATCAAGGGATGGTTGAATGACAGGCGAGCGATAACGCTTTAAGACTGTCCAAGTGACTACACTTTTTTCTGCATTTCAAAGATATTATGCGGTTCTGCAATACAATGTCAATAAATGTTTGATAAAAATGAAAACTCAGTTTAAAGATAACTGACGCAAACATTTTAAATGGAATTATCAACATTTTAAGCCTACAATTTGTGCCAAACTAATTTCAAAAGTTATACAAGCACAATGTTTGATTTCAGCTAGTGTTTTTCAAGATTTGGGAACACCCCGAAGATTTTTTTTTGAAGTGTGGCATTTTGTTTGCCTGCCATTGGGGTTTAACTTCTAGATACATTTTATATTTCAATGCTATTGTAAAACTAAAAATAGGATATTGGCAGAAATTACTGGAATAAATTCCATGACATTTATTCATCTTATTCTATTGACATTAACAAACAATTTTAAATGTAGCCAAGCATGATAAGTATGCAAATTGTTTACATTTGTATGCCAATACATATCAATTAGAAAGCCCTGTATTTTCCATAATTAACTTTTGTAAATTAATTTTTCATGGTTATGATACTTTCATCACTGTACTATTTGGTGTAATAAAACAGAATTATAAAATATCGTAAAATATCGGAACATTTGTTTGACACTTAAACACTCGTAGGTTACAAAGCCGGGCAGCCGTGATAAGCCTATGGTGGCTAGCAGGCTCCTGACCTCTTGCAGATTGAATTTCTGCGTTTATCTGAAGAAATATTCTGGATAATAACCTAGTTTCCCTCAGCATGACTCGGGGTGCGGCGAACCCTCCAGATTAAGGCCAGAGGTATTATTTAAGCCCGACCGATCTCCGAGCCAAGAGTTTATGAGAGTTGGGAGTCTGGGCGATTGTGCAACCTTAATCGATAGACGGCGAGCTAGAAGAGCAACAAGTGGCGATGGAAGTGACCAACGGCAGGAAAATCTGTGACTGCAAGCATTGGCATAGTGAAGGTGCGACTTCCAGGTTGGACTATTGGACTCGATACGTGAGTGTAAGATATTTCAAATTATGGCAACAGACAGACTGAGCATGTGCTAATTATGAGTGTGAGTTAATTGACTATAACAAAACAGAGACACTGAGAAGATATTTAATTACAGTTCAGATAGACATTAACTATTGTTCTCTCTGGGAAATAAAAAGTGTAATAGTGGATACACATTTTAATGTTGTTAGTAATAGCTGTGTAATAAATTAAACTGTAAATTTAGTTCTTTTATTTTTATAAAGACCTCCATCCTTCACAAACTCGAATACGCCCCTCTGGCGTATTCTAACAGTATTGGGGATCTAAGCCCTGCACTATAAGCGTACTTGACCTTTTTACATGAATAAGTGAATTCAATAAGTGAAACGTAACTCACTTACTACTTACGATCGACCAATCGGAAGCAGTGCCTAGAAACGTAGGTTAAAGATTAGGGCAGACTGATCTCCGACCTCTGCTTATGTTTCCAACATTAGCTTGCAGAATGCAAACAAAACTCTCAAATTCACATCACATGACGTAGGCGTTCATTTACTTTTCAGTTTTCAACAATATTGTGTTTTAATAAAACTGTGTACAGTGCCTTGTATACTTACCATAAAAGAAATTACCAAAACAACAAAAAATGCACATAGTGAATTTAGTACATACCCTAGTACCGCAGTACGCCAATTCGGCATAAATAAATATATGGCCCGAGAAATATGAAATTTAACACAAAGTATAATCAAGCCACCATTTTAAAAATAAGTACTTTATCTTTCCTCAGTTCGTGTGAACTTCTAAAAAAAGTTCTCTCTCTCTCTCTCTCTCTCTCTCTCTCTCTCTCTCTCTTCCTCTGTCCATGTATGTATATATGTGTGTGTATGCGTGGTGTACACCACGTGCACTATAATAAATGATAAACATCATAGTGGAGTCAATAAGCTCATATGGCGAATATTTCATCCAGGAACAAATTGTTAATCTGCAAATGGCAGTGGCAATGTGGAGGGATGGGTATGCTACGACAATAACTAGGCAACATGCACTGCAATGACATGACAATTTATTTACGAAGTTGGGCAGAAGGAATGGGGCTCACATTGTCTGTTTAAAGTGTCGGCCACCGTTGACCACACAGGCAGTGCAGCGCTAAAGCATGTTGCGACGCACATGTGCAAAGGTTTCAGGTGTGATATTGACGGTTTCAACTGCTCTCCGTATCTGCATAACGGGCTCATCTCATTTGTAAAGTGGCGTAACATACACTATCGATTTGACGTGGCCCCACAGCCAGAAGTCACGTGGTGTATTGTCAGGTGAGCGTGGTGGCCACACTATGGGGCCTTCCCTTCCTATTCACCGCTTGGGGAAGTGGACGTCGAAGTTCCAGCGAACCGCATTGGCAAAATCAGAAGGGACTCCATCCTGCTGAAACCACATCGCCTGACTGCATTTAAAGGAACATCCTCCACGTATTCCGGTAACAAGTCCTGCAGTAACTGGAGATACATAGCAACATTGAGACTGTGACCGTGCGATACTGAGCTAACAGAACTGCGCACAGGCTGGTTAATATGGCAAGTATACGTAGTTGCATACCCGCCCCTGCACATTGCCACTGCCATTAGCAGGTTACCTATGGACGTTAGACAATTTGTTCTTGTTGAAATATGCTCCATTTGTACTCAACTACCCCACTCTGGTGTTTATTATCATTAATTAGAATACATCCAGCACATTAACAAATAATTTTGGGATATGTTTAGATTAATCCTAATATATAATAGTTCGTTTTCGTCGCGTTGTCTCACAAAAGAACCGGCAAATGAGAATACGAGTACGCGAATTCAGTGATCGCAACTGGGTCTGTCAGTTTACACAATTTTGTTCAAACGCCATTAAATGTTTGGTATTTATGACACGTTGTCCTAAAATATCCAAACTTTCACATTTTGGACACGATGTCTGATCTATTAAAACATATAGATCAACTATTCACATAACACTAGATGCCTGCCAATTTGGTGTGAATTAAATGAGTTTTTCCTCATAGGTGAGGATTATAATGATTACGTGGATTAAACGTGAATTGGGAACAAATGTAGCGGTAAACTACAGTTTTCTATGCGCACAATATATACTGGCAGTTTACAGATTTTCGATGAAATGTGTTTAATGGCTTGGTGAATATAGCACACTGACAAAATATTTATAAGGACGCAATTTTCAAAAATATATCTGATCTTCTGAAGTCAAGAAATTTTAGATGCCCCCCGGTAGCACTACACGCATGCCAAATTTGGCAGTATTAGGCTAGTTAGTACCTAAGATACTATTATATGTTTTTTTTTATCAACTCGCGTTTTAAAGTGGGAGGTACAAATGTCTTAATTAAGTGCTGGATGATAATTCATTGTAGCATACAATTTCAATGTAAAGTCGACCGAATCGTTTCTGATATATCACAAACCGCCAATAATTTTGGGAAGCTGCTATTTTGAAAATAAACATCCTAAAAAGTTGGGTGTCTTTACTGAATATCGGAAGTTTATCAAGGTTGATGAAATTCGGTGGATGGTTTGGAAAGTGTTTATTAGGGGGATGCGTGCGCGTGTACACATGCACTTGAGGACAGGAAGGCGATCTCATAAGGCTACCTTCCCTCCGGAATCCAGGCTGATTAACTCAGATAATATATATTCCAACATTAGTTTTTAGTACATTACTATTCATATTACCTATTCAGCCAACTTTAAGAAGTATAATGACGTCAACTCTTACAGTATTTGTGTGTGTCTGACCGGGGGTATGTACACTGAAGAGCGAAAAAAGAAAAAAAACTGGTTTAGGCGTGCGTATACAAATAACAGAGGTATCGAACCAATCAGAGTAACGCGATGCAGTCGGCAGCGCCTATATAAGACAACAAGCGTCTGGCAAAGTCTCTAGATCGGTTACTGCTGCTACAATGGCGAGTTATCAATATTTAAGTGAGTTTGAACGTGGGGTTATAGTCGGCGTACGAGAGATGGGACATAGCATCTTCGAGGTAGCCATAACAATTGGATTTGGATTTTCACGTACGACCGTATCGCGAGTGTACCGTGAATATCGGGAATCCGGTAAAACATCTAATCTTCAACATCGCTGCGGCCGGAAAAAGATCGCGAACGAACGGGACAAACGACAACTTACGAGAATCAATAAACGTGACAGACGTGCAACCCTTTCTCAAATTGGCGCAGATTGCAATGCCTCCTGCATATCTTCAGAAATTAGTCGAGTCCATGCCACTTCGTCTTGCGGCACTTCTGCGTGCTCGCGAGGACCTTACACGATATTAGTTCGGTGTAGCTGTTTTTTTGGCTCTTCAGTGTGTGTTCCTCAGTCACAAAAATTTTTGAAATATTTCACCTTCCACAAAATTTCCTCAAACTCCACACACTTGCAGTAATTACAAAAATTATATGACAGTAGTAAGCTTATGTTGGTTTGTGGACAACATAATCATTCATCAGGGGGCAAGAGTTGCCTTCTATGACGTAACAGGCGTAGCCGGCGGCCTCGTTCAGCTCCCCCCTCGTCACCCCATCCCATGGCAGGCCATTCCATTAACCCGTAATTTTGGAAATAATCTTAATATTTATTAAAATAAAAACATTTTAGTAAAAAATTGAAAAGTGTCAGCCAGCCACCTTGTATTCTTAGTAATTATATATGTTTATAGTGTCGCTGCAGATCATAATTACATTTTTCTACTTTTTTTTTATAAATGTTGCCTAAAAACTATTTTATTAAAAATTGCATAATTTCGGCCCACTACTTTGGTACCCAGTGCATCGGGGGACGTATTAATCCCCCCTCACGTTATATGAAAATATTTTAATTTTAAAAAACGTGTAATAAATAGATAATTTCGGCCCGCTACCTCGGATTTCAAAAGGCTCCAATCGCACTTTTAACTGGCAATAGTTTTGTCCAATGAAAAAAATAATTATTTTTTTGTATAATGTGAATATTAATACTTCTTTGGTTTCGAAAAAAATATATATATATTAAATGAAAAAAAGGCGGTATTCAGCTGTGCGTTTTATGAAAATTGAACTGCCAGCATGCGTGGGCAGGCTCGCGACGCACCTGTCATAGCAGGCGAAGAGTGCAGGCGACAACATGACGCAACCGCGGGGTAAAGAAGGGGGGAGGTGTTGTCGACCCCTAGCCAAGTGCACGCGAACTGACTTCGATCGTACGTCAGCTACTGTGCAGCCTTGGACGCAGTGCATCACTTGCGTATTAAAAAGTCGCGTGTTTAAAAAAAACTTATAAAATTTGGTTTATTCACATGCACGCTCATGCNCATCACTTGCGTATTAAAAAGTCGCGTGTTTAAAAAAAACTTATAAAATTTGGTTTATTCACATGCACGCTCATGCCGAAGGAAACAGAAGTCACTTAGTAATGAGCGATACGAATTTAATGTTCTCGGTAAATTAAAATTCGCCAACGATAATATGCAATAAATGTTTTAAAAAATCCGCAATTGAAAGTAATAAATCTGGTTTCTAGCTAAAAATTTCCATAATGGAACTATATTTGTGATATACTGTGNATCCGCAATTGAAAGTAATAAATCTGGTTTCTAGCTAAAAATTTCCATAATGGAACTATATTTGTGATATACTGTGAACCGTCCTTAAGGGTCATCTGCTATCAAAAGTTTCATAAATTTCACAGTTTAAGGGACGCAAAAACAGCTTTAGACAAAATCAGTTGTTTACAATCTAAATTGTTTTACCGAGTTGAAGTGGATTTGTTCAAGTATTTCAACATATTGAACGAGCTTAGTTTGTATTTGCGGCTGCTATTATAGAGTAATGTCGCTGTTTTGAAAATTTATATCTCATAGANATCCGCAATTGAAAGTAATAAATCTGGTTTCTAGCTAAAAATTTCCATAATGGAACTATATTTGTGATATACTGTTAACCGTCCTTAAGGGTCATCTGCTATCAAAAGTTTCATAAATTTCACAGTTTAAGGGACGCAAAAACAGCTTTAGACAAAATCAGTTGTTTACAATCTAAATTGTTTTACCGAGTTGAAGTGGATTTGTTCAAGTATTTCAACATGTTGAACGAGCTTAGTTTGTATTTGCGGCTGCTATTATAGAGTAATGTCGCTGTTTTGAAAATTTATATCTCATAGANTTGAACGAGCTTAGTTTGTATTTGCGGCTGCTATTATAGAGTAATGTCGCTGTTTTGAAAATTTATATCTCATAGACAGAATAGGCAATGGCAAGGAACAGAAAAAAAAAATACGTTATAGGAGAGGAACAATAATTTTCATGGCTCTCCGATTGGCTGGCGCGTAAAAAAATTATTTGCAGAATTTTTAACGCCACATTACGTACAGACGTGACCTACAGGTATTGAATTCCATGCTTTAATACTACGCCGATTGTAGACAATCCTAAGTCTAGTTCGTATGAACAGTCCTTGACTGAACAGTCGCGCAGCGGCTCACTACTGACGTGACGCATCACTGATATCTGGCCGACCCGAGATGGCTTGGGCTGTAAAAGGCGGGCGGTTGGGGGAAGGGGAGGCAGGCGTTCTAGTGGAAGTAAGGTGGGGCAAGGTCTACATTGTCAGCTGCAGACGTGCCCAAGGCTATCCGGCCGCCATGACATCTGAGCCTGTCCGTGCAAAAGTTTTTTAGTACAGTCAAATAAATGTGCGTACAGGTGCGTGTCTCTACAAAACAAATTCAATTTGCCTTATGCAGGAAACGAAAGGTTTTAATAAACGCACATGCGCTCACATACACACACGTACACATAGGTGTCAAAACTCGTGGCTTTGCGGCACAGCGATGCGGGTTCAACATTGTAGACACGCACGCGCGCATTAAACTTCATTTTGAGATAGACATACAAGATTCACCCAACGTTTGATTGCAGTTGGGTAGCGAGACGCAAAATAAAATTCCGTGACTACACCCGTTTTTAATATTATTACCGTTTTTCCTCTCTCAACCAAATCGTGAATTTTTGAGCAGACATTTACGTATCACAGAGTATCTGTGACGCATTTGCTTTTCTCAGGCACAAAAAACTTATACGTACTAAAATGTTATTTTATATTCTACAGGTTACTATCGAAACCACGCAAAAATGCAATATTTATGTTAATCACCAATACAACGGATCGTTGAGAAACTTAAATATCTGTCAATATTTTTGCAACAATGAATTACTTGAATAAGAATTGCGTTTAAAATTAAATACTATATTTATTTCATTTACATATAAATTAAGAGAATAGTCAATAAAAATAAACGTCGTCATTTTAAAACAATTTAAGTTTCGTTGGCAAGAGATATTTTTGGTACAAAAAATCGTTCTACCCTTTGACTGTATATGTCTTGTTTACATTACTGCAGAACAAAGTTTTTTATAATATGTATGCAGAATACCGTTAAAAGAACTGTAGGGAACGCACTGCTCTCAAAAAATAGGTTTCAGGAATACAGTGCGGTAGTCTGTGTGCTAATAGGAGTTGCATATTACGCCAGGAGATTACCGTAAACTATTATTTTGACGAAAGATGAGTACATCATTTGAATAATAGTGCATTAATCGCTAGTTTTCTGCAGTGGAAGTCGCCGTACCATGCGCGTAATTTTATATTAAATTATACATTCTATCACTCTCGTACGGTAGCCCTTGGCAGCTTAGACTGGGCTCCCCTCCACAGCGTACAGGGACATGTTACCCGGCGGGCTCGTCGTAGATATCTGTCTGTGCTTGAGCGGTTTTCTTGGAGATCTTCATTTCTTGAACAAATTTCACATTTTGTTAAGNTTCATTTCTTGAACAAATTTCACATTTTGTTAAGTAAGTAACTTCTTCCATTACTGTGCTTTAACCACAACAATTTTTAGCGAATCCAAACATAAAGAATTTACTGATGATATTTTGAACTTTTAAGGTTAATCTTTTAAAAAATAAATTAAACACAAACAATTAAAAAAATATATTTTAAATGACACTTGGAAACACACAAGTCCTTGAATAAATGCATTTATAAATATATATACATCGACCTCTTCCATGGCGAGTTCACCACTCGATGTCCGCTTCAGCGACCCAGGAATTGTGGTGGACAGGGGAACCCCACCACCTGACGTAAACATTTCCGTTACATCGTTTAAGCACCTTTTCCATGAAATACACATCTGGAAACTTCGTCGGCTGGATCTACTCGGTGTAGAAACCGCCATGGATGGGTACGTTGTTCAGATCTTCGAGATAGTAGGTCCTCGGAGCGTAGTTATTTATACGTCGCACACGAAACAGTTCGGGGCTCCAGTTCGCTGTGAACTACCGCATATAAGAGTATTTGAGAACAACAACCCCCCTGGCGTGTCTGTTAATCTTTACTCGCAGAATTTCACGTGGAAAGTGGTGCCAACACGTGTGACTAAGAACGAGAAACGTGATCACATTGATCTTCCGATGGTGAAGACGAAACTACAAATATTTCGCATTATCGTTACATAAAAATTTTTCAAGATTGGTTAACTCGCAGATTACCTTGCATGGGTACAAAGTTCATGTCTGGCAACAGTGTTTTAAGAATTATACTGATTACCCACGGAAATCAGGATTCACTGGGGAACATTGCCTTGCAATACACAAAACGAAATGTAAAATATTAATTTTCAATGTGCATATGTGTTTTATCATGTTGTACATTACCGAATAAAGTTAGTTTCAAAGGAAGTATGGTGTGTTTTATTTATTTGAAAACCGTACTTTATACAAAATTATTTAAAACAAAAAATAATTACATTTATAAACAAATAAATAATTAAATATGGCAATTGACATGACCTCGTCACCATTCGGTACGGGTCGATAGTACTCTTGCGACGGTAAATTATCTCTGGTGGTTGAAACATGAGTTAAAAACACATTCTGGCGTCTAATACTGGAAAACATATATGTGTTAAAGATATTATTTGGTGGCCACTGGTCAGATACTATTGATTGGTATGGGTGGAGTGATAATTTGTTACGTAAGAACAATTTCTGGGGAGGGAGGAGGGGGATTATGGGTGTGGGGTGAGTGTGATGTTAATTTTATATGATCTTCGGTTTTTTATAACTCTTTTCGTGTATGGGAAATTTAAATCTTTAAATTCGTTAATAAATAAACACACATGAAATTGGCACTCCAGCCGTGGTAGTCGGGTGAAGGTTTCTACACAAACGGACGTTTTTTTTAAAGGAAAATCCATAAAAAGAAACCTAGTTGGCGGATTGATGCTTTCTAATTTTTTATAATTTCATATTACAATATATTTTATTTTAATAATTTCTAGGCTTACTACGGGTCTGTGGAATGGCTGGCCGTGGGTTGGGAGCGCCGAGGGGGGAGTTGAACGAGGCCGCCGGCCGCGCCTGTGACGTTTACTAAGATGTCGGACTGATCCTGGATCCTATCCCAGAACCCATGTGCAAACGTCGGCCATCCTACACTACTTACGACCATAGCAGTTTTAAAAAATGACGCAAAACTATTTTGAAAACAATGAACTCTCCAATTTTTTCGTACTGTGTTATATTTCTGGTCAGCACTTAATTCAGAAACCTACACTGCCATAACTTCATAATTTTAGAAGATAGTATCACCTAAAAATAAAGCATTTCATTTTATCTCAGGAACTGCTTAACCGTTCATAGCCTAATTTGGCACGCAGATATTGCTTTGGCAGACCAAATGAACTTATTCATCGTAGTAGCACACGTACTTGTTTCCACAATGGTGGCCTTGTACATATTGCAGGTTAGTTTGCAATGTATTCCGAAGAATCAGACCAATATTAATCATACACNACAATGGTGGCCTTGTACATATTGCAGGTTAGTTTGCAATGTATTCCGAAGAATCAGACCAATATTAATCATACATTGTAGTATGCTGACATATTGGCATTAGTTCTAATCATTCACAATATATTTTGTTCTCCGTTGTTTACGTAATGCCCCAGTTGATAAAATATTTATTTTCAAAACTTCAGCCTTTTTATAAATTGTGTTACGTTCCATAATTCTGAAATATGTAGTTTTTTGCTACTCTGAAGAGCTATAAAAAAGTGTTTGCAATAAGCGTGATATTATAAAAGTTTTACTCCACTCTAGTCAAAAGTGTTNACAATGGTGGCCTTGTACATATTGCAGGTTAGTTTGCAATGTATTCCGAAGAATCAGACCAATATTAATCATACACGGTATGCTGACATATTGGCATTAGTTCTAATCATTCATAACCTCTTTTGTTCTCCGTTGTTTCCGAAGTGCCCCAATTGATAAAATATTTATTTTCAAAACGTTAGCCTTTTTATAAATTATGTCACGTTCCATAATTCTAAAATATGTCGTTTTTTGCTATTCTGAAGAGCTATAAAAAAGTGTTTGCAATAAGCGTGATATTATAAAAGTTTTACTCCACTCTAGTCAAAAGTGTTNTCTGAAGAGCTATAAAAAAGTGTTTGCAATAAGCGTGATATTATAAAAGTTTTACTCCACTCTAGTCAAAAGTGTTATTTATTTTCGTGCAGAATAATGCTGTGTTCACTGTAACATAGTTTGTTTCTGCGTACACTTTAAACAGTTTATTTTAAAAACTTGTATTGCATACATATTGCAACGTCATTAACGGACCAGGTAGACGGGTGCCTTTACTGGAAGTATCGGGGTGAAACTTCATTTCCGAATTACCTTACAACTATACTGAACGGATACGGCTACGGATACGGGTACGTTTGTGTACGACAAAATGTTTAGGTTTTCACACATACACTATAAGTATTTTTTTAAATTTATTTCATAGCATTTTGCACTTGCTGAAAAACACTTTGTCCATTACACAGTCTTTTGTGTACATATTTATTCTTAATTTTAGAATATTATCAAGCGTTTTATGTATATTAAGAGACTCTCGTTACTGTTTTGCTAATAAAATTACGTACTACAACTAGAACAACATATTTCTAAAACCCATTACAGATTGTGTTTAAAAATTGAGCTGGAAAAGTTTAAATAGTTCCAGAAATTTTAATCGATAAAGTTGAACGGGGTGTGTGTAGAGAGAAATGAGATANTGTGTTTAAAAATTGAGCTGGAAAAGTTTAAATAGTTCCAGAAATTTTAATCGATAAAGTTGAACGGGGTGTGTGTGTAGAGAGAAATGAGAGAGCTTCAGAAACAGGTGGCTGAATGAATCGAATGGAAATCGGTTCTATGTTTCCCGCTCATTGCTTTTAGGCGTTGCTAAATCATGATTTGCCCCCCTCCGAAACCCCATAGAGCCTGAAACTTTTATTGTTATACACTGTTAGAAAATTTTCCGTAAAATTAAGGAAAATGCAGGTTACAAATTATTCAGACATCTGCGTTAAATTATGGCCTCTTCGTTTTTTTCAATAATGTTCTCTCCGTAAATTTCACATAAATCTCCGTGAATTCACGGCATTTGTCCATAAACCTGAAACCTTTTTTTTTTAATCTGCTCTTTATAAAAAGGGGTAACAAAAACACGTTTTACTTTCGTTATATCGGTGATTCACTGTGTATAAAAATTACTATAAAAAAAAGTTGGTCAGGTATCGGGATTTGAATTCGGAAAGAAGTTTTATTAATTCAACACAAAATCCATTCTCCTACCACGCTTATCAAGAAATTATGTTGTAAACATGGAATTTATATGCAATAATGCATGTTCCTCTTAGTTACGGGCCATGTTAAAGTGTGTGCGATTTTTTTAATTTCAGGTTTACCTACAGGGGTAAGGAAAAGAGTTTTGTTTTATTTTATTAATGTATTTCACTGTGTATAAAATATAAACTTAAAAAAAAAATTTTAATAATAAGTGCTGTAGAGGCATTTGAACACAACTTGAAAAATTGACAATCATTAACTCGAAAAATTCTCCTATAATACATATACACGAAGTATTTTGTAAATACGGATTTTACATAAAAGTGACGAATGCGCCTGTTTTAGTTTCAAGTCGTGTTAGTGCGTTTGCTGTATTTGCGGTTTGTAAAACGAGGTTGCGAAACTACAGTTTTATTTTCGTCATGTGCGTGTTTCACTTTGTATACAGAATATTATTTTCCTGTAGCGGAATTTGAACAAGAATCAACGAATTGCCACTCCATGAGTTGTTCGCCACTCACATACTGCTATTTTACACGAAGTAGTATTGTGAAGATGGGATTTTATACTTTTCAGATATCATCGGCATTGTTCGTGTCTCAAAATCGGAGCCGTAAGAATACGAAGAGCTTCCGTATTTCATATTTACGGAGCACATTCCCGTTATTCGTCATTGCGAAGTGTCCTTCCGTAAATTAACTCTACACCTACGTGAAAGTTACCGTAAATCTACAGACATTTCTTAGACCGCGCTTGGTTAGCCACGCGCAGACTAACAGCGGCACGAGTAGCTTCGTGATATTGACAGCGGCAATCACGGTGCTGACGATGCGCGTTGAACGAATCGTGGCGCGACTGGGAGGAGGTGACACATGTTTGTAGCTGTACGCGTTGGACATTGTAGATTCTCGGTCGCCGTAACAGCTGTGCGGGCGTAGAATTCTGGGGCTCAAGTCGTGGTTCGCACGCCGATCTGCGGCGCGACCAGTTATGAATTTGAGTGATGGATCATTCGTGGGTGGAAATTTGCGTCCCACTAGTCAATTCTTTATTACTTACGTACTATAGTATATTCGTAATATCTTCACACTTTTTGAATCATATCTTTTAAAAACCGTCCCGAGTACGATGTGTTTGGTTGTTTCCTAAATATGTCGTGCTCTCAGGACAGTTCAGGAAATTACCGCACAGGACGGTGGGACTGAGTGGACGAGTGATACAGAAATTCAAGTCTGGAACTGTCACATAGAAAACATGTGATTTTCATGGTAATTGAGTGGATGTTAGAAAACTGTTTTAAATACTGGTTTTGTGTGTTTGATTGTGTTGATTTATGTTAGATGAGGGGCGACTGCACAAATATTAGCTGTAAATAGCATGTGATGGCCATTGTTGTCGACATAGAAAGCACAGAGTATTTATTTTTGGATTGTTTGTAAATAAATATGGAAACCACTATTAGCTCTTATATTTAATTAAGAGTTCCATACCATAAAGAATCTGGCAACGCCAATAAGTTTTGAAATAGTGTAACGTTATTGAACTGAGTGCTCACGAACGCGGTGCTCTGTCCATTAGGTGTACTTTTCTAGACTCACTTAAATTTATTTGTATGATATGGAAGAATAGCCTGAAAGTAGAGCTTTAACAGGGCTTCAGAAGAGTTTGAAGTAACATGAATGGATTATATGGGAAAATGTTGCAAGCATTTGTCACAAGATGAAATCTGTGAAATATAAGAGAGAAGAAAGATTTTTTTAAAAGGGAGAGACCCTTAACGGTGAGAACTTGTGCCCAATTATCTTTATGGCTTATTTTATGAAAACCGAGCAGGCAAAAAGTTTTCAGTCCAATTAAGAGGCCCTTTTGTATTTGGCTTTACTTTGCACAACGGTGCGATATCAAACTCTTATTTTAATGCACGCAAGATGAGTCAGATTTTCCTTGGCATGTTCGTTTATTAGATAACTACTGATATTCTTCGCAGAGATTACAAATATACGTTTCGTTTTCCTTCCAACCAATCTCCACTTCGTCCCTTCATTTTATACTCCACATACAGAACAGAAAATATGGGGGCTGAAATTTTTGAGCTGCTTCTTTCTCACTATTATGGTAGTGATGAAACTATTTTACAACATTCTGTGCCAAACTTATCCAAATGTATTAATATGTAAGAAAGTAAACTCACTTGGGGACCTCTCGCAACCTCGGACGGTCGCTCCAACGCCTTAGGTTCGAGGCGTTGTGGAATAATAGTAGGGGACGTGGGTTTAACAATTCAATCAACTCGACAGTGTAAGCGAAGGTCTGCCACTTCTTCACATTTACATAACCACGCGATTGTTCTCACGAAGCTAGGTCTTCTACCTAAGGCCGCGGCGGTGCAGTGGTCAGACTACTTGCCTCCCACCAAAACGTACCGGGTTCGATTCCTGTTGGGGTCGCTCCATGATTCTCGCATGTGGGAATCGTGCCGGACTATGCCGCTGGTTGGCGGGTTTCCTCGAGAATCTCCCGTTACCCCCACCCTTGCGTTCCGGTATTTCTCCCCACTCACCTCGCTTCACCTCCATCGACTCTGAAGTTCCCGACGTTAACAGCCACCCAAATATCTTCATTCCTCTCCACTCTTCCACCTTTCTGGTCCATTAACCGCCAGAAAAAAGAAAACGTTGGTTGGGGAGATGATGGTATCCAAACCCATGCAATTTGACAATAGGCAGACGTGAGTAAGAATAGAGAAGTAAAATGGCATGTCGGTCACAATGATGGAGTTAGGAGAAGTTTTAACATCTTGTCGACAAAGGGGTCATTACATAAGGAACAATTTGCGATTGACAAAACAGGAACGGAGTTACATACTCTCATGGCCTCTATCAACAAACCATTGCAACACTGGCTAGAAGTGATTTCTGGAAAGTAAGGAAAGTTTTATTTCTTTCGTCATATATGTCTGCTTCAGATTATGTTAAAATGTCTTGAATTTTACAAGTGATGGCTAAAATGCTAACTTGAAGCGCATACGTGTAAGCACGTAAATATTCGTAAACAGTAACTAATTCCCTATTCAAATATGCGGCAAGGAAACCAATAAACGCCAATTGCCCGTAGTTTTAAAATTTACAATGCTTTATTGTGGGTGATTTCTGTAGCTCAGTACACATTATTATGGCTAAAACTTTGTATTTGGTTGAGACAAAAGAGTGTATGTAGACCAAATGCAAATTAAATAAGAAAACGGTTTAAATCAATAAGGTCTTTATTCCGTCAATAAATATTGCTAGCAATTCAAATGGAGTGCTTTGTAGATACTGTTATGTAACCACATAATGTGCACAGACTCGCTTACCAGTTTAAAGTTCTCTGGGTTATAGAAACTTTTCTCCGTCTGCAGTAATGGAAACGTGCAATTTTAACTTTTTTTTTTACTATTGTTTCTACATGTAATTCCGTTCGGTTTTAAAAGTTTTGTGTCACAATATGGAAATATAAGTTTAAGTTTCACAAACAGAACCAATAAAATAATTTCTTAAAATACAGGTCTAGAAAGTTCAGGAAATGCGAATTCCAGAAGTTTAATAACTTGAAATTTTTTTGTGGAAGGTATAACTACTCGTTCACAAAAGAAGGAATTTTTTATTTTTAGTTTTCCTCATTGAAATATCTAGCAAAGTTATTTTTTAATGTCTTTTATCGACTGGCTGCACTAAGGTCTGGCACGGGCCTTGTGTTTGACTGGCTACTGCGTTCTATGATAAGGTTCTCTATTGATTGTACTTCCGAATGTCGAGGAAGTTACGAGGCGCCGAAAGGCGAACGGTGTTCCGACATGTTGCTGGCAAGTAACGCCAATTTCCTGGAGTGTCCGGCTGGAATTCGCCGAACAAGTGGAAGTTCACCTCTGTGTTCTTAAGTACTGCGCGATAGCAGCAAGAAAGAAAAAAAAAACCAGACCTAAATAACTGGTGTTTCCTGTAAAGGTGGATATGGGCACTTCAACTTCTAGATTGTCCTNAAAAAAAAAACCAGACCTAAATAACTGGTGTTTCCTGTAAAGGTGGATATGGGCACTTCAACTTCTAGATTGTCCTGAATGTCTGTAAATGTGGTAACAGCCGCCGATCTGAAATCGCTGCTTGCTGTCTACCACTTGAGTTAAGATAAGGTTACATCTAATACAGGTTGGGAAGATTAATGGTAAAAGTTTGGCAACAAAATTTTTCACCACTTGGTAAGCACTAGTGTCGCATGTGAACCAGTTTTTCTCCATTTTTTAAGTTAAAAAACAGGAAAATTTGCAATAATTATAAATCAAATAGTATAAAATAACTTCGTAACTAAGAAAAACCTTTCTCTTTTGTAACTCACACACCTTAAAATTTTAATTAAAAGTTACCTTTTGGAACACTGCGCACCAAGCGGCGTAAATTTTCCCTATACTAAAGACTCCCATAGTAAATTTCTCTTTGTTCCTGACCTGAAAAGAATAAACCTTAGGTGTGGCATTGGTAGTGCTATTATTTTAACTGACAATATTATTATCACTAAATTCCGGTACTCCTATCTACTCACGGTTACTTCCAACTTTTCTGAAGTCCTGCTGAAGTTCTACTTCACGGATATTCCTCCGCCTCGTGCAAATAAAGCTTAACCGAGTATAGAAAATTACACCAAAGCGACGATGCAGCGCATTCGTGCGCACGGAGTTTAACAATAATTTGCTTGAGAACTGTTTCTTACTAATGATTACCAACACACATTTTTCCTCACTGTTTCGATTCGTGTTTATTATAAACGAAACATTATTATTTATAAATACAGAATAGGTAAATGTTCGATATAACCAAAAATAATATACTTTAATGTTAACAGAAATATTAAACGCTTGTGAAGTAATACAATTTAGACATGGGGTGATTTTTCAAAGGTTTAATTAAAAAAGTGTGAAGTAACCGCGAATGGACTATATTAAAGATGAAAAAGTGAAAACCATACTGTTTTAAAAATAACGAAATTAGCTTAATGAAATTTGTTGATAGTTTATGTAAAACTTGATAGCATTAATGTGCCACCTACCTAAGTAGGATAATGTAAACCATTTGAGTAAATTTAGTTTTGTTTAAAATCATGCTTGTTTTATTTTTCTGAATACGTAATAATATAATAGATGTAATGAATACAGGAGGGGTTTTCATAATCAAGTTTGTTCATCAAACGAAAACGAGGTCCAAAATGACTGTAAATTTGACGCCTCATATGAACTGTGAATGCAGGTGTCTGGAAACAGTATTGCCAAAGTCGAGGCGTTATTCTCTACTGCAACCCGGAAACCTCATATCAGTGGTGCAAACAACACTCATGTCTATCATAGCCCCAAACATCTAAAGCTAAAAAAAACATTCCGTAATTGAGTGCCACACTAACATCACTTCAATAACGAGGGAAATTGCGTCGTTTATTATGTGTTTGAATGTTTGTATTCATATATATTAACACACAAACAAAAAAACTATACGTTACATTAGTTATTTGGTGTGGCATTAAGTAATAACACTTTTCGCAGGTGTTCAAAACGAACTAACAAGGAGTTCAAGCCAGAATTTACTTACCAAAAAATTGTGCATATAATTAATTTCCTGTATTCGAAAGGGATTAAAATAACTCTAAATTTCATGGTCTCCGTAATGCACTGGCTGCAAAATTCACTAATTTTTTTCGCACTTTTAAAGTCTTTCCGTATACTATGTCTCAACGTGGTTGAAAGATAACGAATGAGAGCTGTATAGCTACGCGTGTCTTTTCTGGAATTTGTATTGTGTTATAAATCTGCATAGTGTATTAGCATCTCTGGAATAAAACTATGTTTTAGTTCTCGTAATTCTTAAAGACCGAATACTATTGACGCCTGTTGGATTGGAAGCCGCACACTTATACATACACATGCACGCATGTCACTTTTCATTCGGCTAAAGTCACGTAACATATTGTGGCCGGAATCTGAGGGGGAGGGAGGGAGTCTTTTACCGTAGATCAGATATATAAATAAATGGAGTGACAGTACTTTTGTTTGCCGAAGGTAACAGTTTTTTAAGATTTTGTACTTTTGTAGCTTTACGCTAGCTTCTTCTCACGGTATATAATTTATTTCCCTACAAAATTTACCATAGTTACAATATTTGCTTTTATAAACAGTTTTACTTCCGGACACTGGGAGCTAGAAATATAACTGCGCGTGGAGTAACCATGTGGATATTTTCTCCGGCTCCCTAAATTTCCTAACGTACTTATTTTAAACTTGGGAGGAAATATTTTTTAATGATGAGCGTCTATGCCTTGGCGAGGGCGAATGCACGTGATTCTTCACTGTGCATATCGCATACTGCAGGGGTAGCGAAGTGATTTTAACCCGGTTTTTGGGTTTTTCAAGCCATGATTACTTATAGAAAGCTGCATTACGCACCCGTACACGACACGTGATTTTTTCCAAATCCCTTATTTACTTTTTAAATTATCACGTTCGTAAACGTTATATATATATATGTTAGTGATGGCTAGAGTCTCAATAATATTTAATTTAAATTATAACAAAACTGAGAAAATGGATATATTTTTATTTGCCAACATAGTTTTTTTAACTAACGTGAGCATGATATAACTCGAGATAAAATATAAATAGGTTTTTCATAATACAAGGAATAATTATTTACTCATGTTCCTTCTCTGAGTCTTGGAGGGCATTACACATGTAATATTTTTTTTTAAATGTACAATGAGTTCCTCATAATATTTTTTAATGTACCACGGGTTATCATAACTCCACAATCCTACGGCTGGCGTTGTACGAGGCAAATCATTATATTTGCTTTTTGCACTTGTGAAGTATTGTGGCGTACATCTCAACGAGCTGTATAAACGGCGGGCAGCGGTAATGTTTGTGAAATTCTAAAAATTTCGTGCCGATGGGGCACGCATTACAAATCGCCGACTCCTGTCGTCTTCCAAACGCATACACAGGGTAATAGGGAATTATAGAACACCCCAGCATTGCCAGACTTTCCTCGTACGGATTATTCCCCTTGTCACACCTTAGTCTGTTCGTTTCGTACGCCTGTAGGCGGTACGCATGTTGCGTGGTGCTGCTATGGATACGGTGGTAAAAAAGTGAAAACTTTGATTTTCTCGTCTTCGTCACTGTACGAGATGGCAATCTGCTTGATGGTGTATTAGTCCAACAAGCGAAAACCTTGGTTTTTGAAAAAAAAAAAAAATTTCACAGAATGTTTTTTTTATATATTAAAAAATTAGGTTCCATGCACACACCGAGTTTTAAAACTTTATTACAAAATCATTTGAAACTACATCGAGGTCCATACACATCGGGCACATGTGTTCAGGGTTGGTTTCCACGCCGGTTATTTCTTGCTAGTAAATTTTTTGAAGGGGAGCATCTTCTACGGCTACAGTTTGCGAGTAGATAACTGGCACGCGGACGTCGTCTTCTACGGGGAGGGCGTCTTTTACGGGGAGGGCGTCTTCAGAGGGGAGGGCGTCCTCAACGGGAACGTCGTCTTCAACAGGAAAGACGTCTGCTCGGTGGGCCTTGCACTAACCCCTTCAATGCGGCGTGTTGGTAACCGAGGTGGTGCAGCCCTCGAAACACTACTTGCACTGTAGGCAGTCCCGTATGTCTTCGTGCTGCTGCAGGTAGGACGGCAAATACTTGAATACTGTCGAAATTTCGTAAGGTGCATAAACCACGAGAAATTATTTCGGCAGGCACGCCAAATCTTTCCGTTTTTCCAAGGAACTAAGCAAGCACACCTTTCAAAATGCTAAAAGGGCCGAAAGGATTTATGGTCACTCGTACAACACGTGTACATTTGTAAGAGCGAGAAAAATGACTGGTTTACCAAGGAAACTCAAGGCACGTCTTATAAAGAGCTTTCAAGGGGAAATAAAGAGTCGCCCTCGCGATGCAAGTAAGCCAACGATTGGTCGCAACGAAGGTTTCCGAAATCACCCGAGTAATTAGCCAATAAGTTACACAGGCGGAGCAATTAAGTATATTGGAAGGGGGTAGGCAGTTAGCTAATGAGAATCAGGGGTGGGGCAATTGGTAAATGAAATATATTGTAACAGGGGTGTGGAGGGGACCAGTCGTCTGCTGGGCGCGGTGCTAGGGGCAGTACAAGCAATGTAAAACAAATGAAAAACGTAAAAATAGCCGGCGGACGGCGACTGTGACGCTTTACTATATGGCGGATTGCACCGACCAAGATGGCGGACAGCTGCACCTACCACAAGGGCGGCCGGTGGCTGTGAAGCCTACCAAGATGGCGGAGTGCACCTGTCAATATTGCGGACAGTACCGACCAAAATGGTGGACGGTGCCTGTGACGCCTACCAAGATGGTGGACTGTACCTACCAAGATGATGGAATTAATACAGGTGGAGGAGGGTTTGGGGTACCTCCGGAATTTACGTAATTTTTTTATAATTTTTATACGTTTTTCAATGATTTTTTAATAATTTTAATATTTTTTAACTTTTTTTCGATTTTTTAAATGTTCTAAATTTTTGGGGTTAAACGTCAATGTCAAGGCCACATGGATCCAAAACGGCCACCGGGAAACCGGAATGACAGAGTACGAACAGCTCCGATGCTCCGTTTTCAGGTCCCGATGTGCCAAAATTCCTCTACTTATGAGAATTGTTTTGTTGGCTTCTTGTAATAATATTATTTATATTTATTATAAATTCGTACCACCATGTCTGTACTTACATTTAGTTTTTAATAAATACTATTCGGTTGTGTAATAATACTGCGAAGAATACGTATTAGAGCCACTGTGTATACCACAAATGTCATTTAGTAAGTAAACAAACAAAAGTACAGCAGAAAGAGCAATCAAATGAAATAAAATAATGAAAAGAGCATATCCAGGTACTGCTTGTTCTTTTATGCAGCTGCTAAACGTTGCAAGACTGATAGACGAGAAGAAAATTTCCACTTAGCTCTACGGTCGCATTGAGGAAAAATTTCTTCCATAGCTTCCATCGCGCATTCACAGAAAAAAAAAATTCAGTCTAGGTTCTTTATTTTTGATAGAAACTGCTTTTCAAGATAATTTGGAACACAAAACCACGTATATAAATGGTTGGAAAATTATTTGTCGACAATAGACGGGATGGAAAGTTACCCCAAACGGGCAGTTTCAATTCTAGTAGATAAATTACCTACATCAAGAGAACTTCTCTGCACAATTCTATCTAAGTACTTTACCAGTGGCTCGAAAAAGCTATTTAACTGCAGGAAAGTTGGAGTTAGTTCTCAGTGCTCTGCGAGCTTTGCAATGGACTGCAGAGCTTAAATTCTGACACGTTTATATAACAAGCAAAATATGACGATTATGTTGATTTACAATTAGAAGAATACTTTCTATGTACTTGTGTAACTCTGAATAACCCCAAAAATGACAACAGTGATAAAATAATTTTAATGTATATTCTCTAAAGTTTGTGGAGAGATTTGGGCGACTCTTAACATTGAGGTATTGAGAGCTATTCCAAAGGGAGATTATATTTTCGTTTTGAATAAAATTACTTGGCAGTTCTACAAATTATAGTTTCGTATTATCTTAAATCTATCTAATATAACAGTAAAGACTTTTAATATAACGTAACTTTAATTTGTCATTAAAATTTATTTTCCTACTCTGCTATGTAACGAAACATGTGGAACAAAATTATGAAAATATTAACCCCTTTAGCAAAGTTAACTTTATTTTAAACAGAAAATGGACAAAATCTCTTTGTATGAAATATTTTACATGTTAATTTGGGTGACAATATATTTTGCTCGAAACCAAATAATCATGAGCTATTTAATAAATAATTTTGGTAACTTTTTAAAGACGGTGGCCAGATTCAGGCTGCTAGAATGGTGTAAAATTAACATGACACAGACATTAATTTTAAGAAGAGGATAATGTTTTATCCAGCATTCCCTATATTTTTGGCCTTCTGTTAAACTTTTGTCATTATAGATGAAGACAGGCGAAGAAGGTCCTAACTTCCTTCACGAAAAAGCACACCTGGGATAGCGATAATATTTCAATTGCTGATTTTATTTTCGCATATGTTTCCAGTTCGATGGGTAATATTTTTAGAAAAGTAAGCCATGCCTTTCCATACCTTGAATACATCGTTTACCTCCAATTAGTCATAATCTTTCTTTAAAACATTTGCTTCATCTGTTGTGAAGTCCGAAGAACAACCGAGATTGCTGTAAGTGTTTTGGATCTCGGATGCCCACCAAGTTTACACCGACGTTTCTTACAAAAAATGAGGGAGCCATTCTCACATGAGAACAGCTTGCACGCAGGCATTATTAATTTAATAATGATTAAGATGCAATATGATCGGAATATTTCCAAAAAATAATTTAAGTAGTTCCAGAGATAACATTCAGAAGAACTACGAAAGCAAAAAGACTCACACATTATTGTTATGGAGGGTGTTATGATATAGTTAGTTTATAGCTTAAATAAATGTCTTTCTTTTTGTATTTAAATATATTTGCCCAAATTTAAAACTTAAAAAAAATATATAGTTAAAACATAAAGAGTCAAAATTCACTTGAATCAGTCATGAACAATAACTTCCAAAAACAGTAAAATAAAAATTATACCGTACAGGCTATTTATGACTGACGAACTAAGTTTTAGTTAAAGTGTGTTAATTTTTGTTCAAGCAATTTTTCGCATATTTTCAGATATTATTTTCTTCTTAAATGTCACTTTTGTTGTAATATAATCAATAAGAAACTCAATAGAGTAAAAAAATAAAATATGCTTGAAGGGCTAAAGGAGTATTTTTTTTTAATAAGACCTTGACTTGAAATGTTTTTCTGATGTTTCTTGAGTTTATGAATGTTTCTTTTAATTTATTCAGATTAATCTGTCAGCTGTTGAAAGCAAACCCATTCACACATAGGCAAGTCACCTTGCCACAAGAACATCAGCTATGTTCCGTAAGACAGCAGAGTAGGTTGAAATGTTGAAGAAATTCAATATGGCAATCGTCGGACAGGAATCACGCTTCATGGGTAGCTTGGGATGGGCTGTCTGGTCGTCACCTACATAATACTAAATTAATATTTTTTGTAACTTTTTCGTGTAATTGCATTTTCGAAGTTAAAATTTCTTAACGCCATTGCCGGAGATCAATGGCGAGCAAGTGTCCTACATGTCTGAGGTAAGGACGTGGCTGTAACATTTACAAAATATAATATATTATCCGTCGGACCGCATTGAGAGTGAAATGCACATCACCACATTACATATGCGAAATGCGTACAATCTCATGCATAAAACTACTAGTAAATCGTTTGGAGATTTTCAGGACGTTTTGGTTTTATTTCCACTTTATAAAGTTCACCCAAAATCAAGGTCATTGTCATGAAATCAAAATCGTATATCAACATGGCCACGCTTGCTGTACGTGTGCCTCTAGAATACAATATGGCTGCATTAATTATATCCTGCTTCCTTGGTCATTGTCCTTTATATATTCTGATACTGCTTCTACCGCAAAATTTCTTATGGTTTGAAGCAAGATGGTTTATGAATGTTTGCAGTTATTCCTAACATAAGCAGACAGGCATAAATAATACTTTTAAATGTATTACAATGTCCAAACAATTTATTTCACTAAAATGTAAAGTTAAAATCACAGAAGATAACACGGACTAAAGAATCTAAAGCTCTAATCGTATAATAAAATATGTTGTAGATTTTTAAAAAAATTCGCAAATAGAAAAAAAAAAAACACTTTCGGAAAAAAATTTCAAGCAGTAATTTTTATTCCATAAATCGTCTTCCCATATTTCTTAACAATATTAACGTTCCACTAGTTTCGTGCTTCGTTTATACGGGTGCTTTACGTTTAGTAAAATAATTAATACGCCATAATAGGAGAAAATGGAAAGTCTCTGAGATCTTTTGTGTCCACATATTCTCCACACACTGCAGCGCCGTGGGCGTGCTCCCTTGATGACTCAGTGGTGAATGTGTGACGCAGTTCAATTGTTTGCAGAATAATTACAAACATTCACTATTGGGGCTTAAGGTTTCTCAGGAGAAATGAAGCAACATACTTTAATACCGAAGATAGCCGATAAGAAGAGTAAACAATCAGACATGTATAGTATACTCATGGTTACTTCCAACTTTTCTGAAGCCCCAGCCTAAGATCTACTTTCAGGATATTACTACGCCTCATGCAAACAAAGCTTAGAAAATTACAACAGAGGTCCAACGCACTGCATTCGTGCTGAACTCAGTGTAATATTATTTTGCATAAAAACTATTTCTTATTAGGGATTACTAATAAACCTATTTTCTCACCGTCTTTATTAATGTTAGTTAAAAATTAAATAGTGTTACCCATAAATTAATTATATCCTAAATTTATTTTAACCAAAAATAAGATACTTTTATGTTAATGCGAGTATCAAAAACTTGTGATATATGTCATATTTAGGAAGCAAACAAACATGTAATTCCAAGCGTGTCTTTTTTTTTTTGCACAGATTGGATCCAAAAAGAGAGAAAAAACCGCGAATATACCATGAAGCTGGCAGCCGGCCAACATTTTTGGCGATAAGTCGCTGTATTTAACAGTGACAATATAAATAATTTGGTCGTCGCACCAGTGCAGGAAGTTGGGATATATGACAAGCCTTGCTATGCTGACATTGCATTAGAGAAGCGACTGGCGGGGAAATGATGGCGAGGGATGGAACGGCGTGAGGAGCAGGAGAGTGGCCTCGCGTGCTGTTGATGTCTCGTCAGTAACCAGTCAGAAACGTACGCCAGCATATCCCCNGCCTGCTAATGACATCCGGACCGTGTGCACGACTTATTTTTCGGTGCGTAAAAACTGCAGCGTTCGCCGAATTTGGCGCCAGGATCAAAATAAAAAGGTCGAAGAGGGAGGACGAGGTCGAAAGCCAACCATTGCAGTTAGCCCACCCGACCTGCCAGTCTAACGATCCCCGGAAAAATGTAACACTTTGCACTCTGTGCGGATTCACGAGCATTCCAGTCTACTTAGAAGTGAGTAAAATGAGTAATATAAATCCGCCACTGCAGGGACACTAATCACAATGGCCTCCGAATTCCCAACTATCACCGTCATGTTGATTCACATCACGTCAGACGGGCCACGGTGGCTGAGCGGTTTGACTGCTCGCATCCCACCGAGGCGAACCGGGTTGAATCTTCGGCCGGGAGTTACTCCCGGATGTTTGCATGTGGGAATCGTACCGAACGATACCATTGGTCAGTGGGTTTTCTTTGGGATATCCCGCATCCCCCACCCTTGCAGTCCGTCGCTGCTCCATTACCAACTCATTTCACCCTCATCGGTTCTCAAGACCTCGTTGTTAAGAGCAGCTTAATCTCACAACTCAACTCAACATCACGTCAAACACTTTTACCGTATACTTGGCTCTCAAAAGTGTTAACTACTGAAACAGACTCGGGGTATCTAAAATTCTTTTACCGATCATGTTTTAGAGTTTTTCGTGGGTTTTACTCCGGCCTACTGCAACAGAAATGCCCAGGGGAGCGGGGGACTACAAGCAAAAAGGACCTGGAAGTAGGAGAAATTCTTTTAATGTTTATATCTCCACTACAAGCAAACGTCAAGCGGTTATTTAATATGTACCTTCCCGATCACCTCTGCCACTAGTAGGGGCCTGCAAATTTGGTGTTGTTATTTGACATCACTCTAGACGCCGCAGTCGTGAATATAATCGAACTGGTATCATGTGTTCATTGGTCTTTGCCTATGCGTGAAGACAATCCCCTCCTGACAAGATTACACATGACTCATGCACGCCATGAAGAAGTGTTTATACATTGGCCCAGAGTTACCTAGGCCGTGTTCAAAAAAATTTGGTTCAAAGACAAATTTAGTGCAAAAGTACAAGTGCATAAATTACATCGTTTCACCAAATAATAGCACCAAATTTGAGGGTCTCTAACCATTAATATTAAGATAGGTAAAAGCTTATGTGTGCAAAATGAATTACAGCTACACTTTCTACTCTGCACTTCCTTTCGGGTGTCATTACTAGAGATCCTATCATTTAGCTTTATAATTCGGTATCATGCTAGCCATCGTAGGAGTACATTTTAATTTCACGTGTGTTACTGGGGCCCTGCTCAGCTGACACGCTCTTCGCGATTATAAACTAATAGTAAATATTACGCTCTCAAGAGGCCTTATTTTGATTGGCCGAGTCAAACAGGAGCCAGAGTTCTGATTTTGGCAGCACGTAGTAAGCAAATTATATCTACTGGAGTGTGAGCATGGTACCACGTTATTATGTAAAATAGTTGTTTCTCTACTCATTCCCTATAAAGGAGACATTTCTCGCGAAGTTTGTGTGTGTATGTGTGTGAAGTAAAGTAAATATATGTGCTCAGAGAGATGCATCTAAAGTTAAGAGAAACATCTTCCTTACCCAGAGTGATGATATTCTAGACCAATCCGTAGGCTAACATGGGCTGAGAATAAATTGATTTACTGAAAGCCCATCTATGTTGCATTTCATATTACCATGCTAATAAGATATAAAAACTGCTTAGAATTTAATGTAAGAAGAAGTTTCCACTGGAAAATATTTTATATATGGGTTTTATTGTTTTAACTATAGAAGTCCGTAAAAATTTTCTGGATTTTAAGAAATTTGCAATGATTTACAAGAGCCCAATATCCCATTACATCGTTTTATTATGGACATTTAATACTACTACTTTTTTGAATATTTTGTAATAGAAAATTCCAAGCTGTAAAAATATAGTTTAACATCTTCTTTAACAAAAGTTTATTATAAATTTCATTTATTTATTTTCGCGGCAGACATCAAGCCTCGTGTTTGTGTAAGCCATGCATAAATATTAGGTCTCGTTTCCAAGAAGAATCAAAAAATATTTCCCCATGTCTAAAGACAGTTGGGATTAGATTTTCAACTGGCGTTGGAGGTTTGTTAGTCACATTAATTTTATTTTGTTCAGGAGGTCTTTGGGACGGCCGAGAATAGAGACAGGGCGATGGACTCCGTGAAAACCTGATGTAGATCTGCATAACAGTCAACTGGTGGCGAGAAGTAAAATACAATAGACACGCAATAGCAAGAGACACGCACAAGCTGTTTACGGTTTACTGATAACTGTTGAAAGCCCTACCTAAGATATAATTCTCTGCTCTTTTTGTATCCCACCATGTGTAACTGTAAAATCTGTGAAATCGTTAATAAAAGAAAAATTAGAAAAAAAAATTGCCAATTATTACTTAAATCACCATAAAAAAGACAAATTCAGTGGCCACAAATTTGAAAGTTACGCGTTGAATACGATGTCAAGATATGGGACTACTTCCGTTTTCCGCCGTCGACTTAACTGGAAACATGCCAATCAGCGTGTTCGTAAAAATACATGCTGTTAGGGGCAGTGATTAATTTTGCAGGTTGTTTCAAAAGCATTTAGTTAACCATGAAACAATATTCTGTAAAGAGGAACAATGTAGCTGCGTGCTGTCCATTTTGGTCTGATCGCATGTCATTAGGATATCATATATTTCCGTTTATGTTTATGGGATTAAAAAGTGTTCAAGTCTTTTTTAGGCGTTCTACTCAATTTAATATTATTAATGTGTGCTCTCGTGTACTTGATATATTATATAAATATCACCACGGTCAAAAAATATATTTTAACTCATTTTTTGTAGCCTTTTTCCACGAAGTTAGGGAAAATTATGAATACAGAAATGGGTGCATGTGTGAACATATATACACACATATGTATAATTCAGAAGTAATGGTAACTATTATATATCTCCCGAAGATGAATCAACATAGGAAATGTACTATATACAGTCAAAAGTGTACGACAAGTAAGTTTTAAAAGTGACATATGGGGTAAGGATGCAGGAATGTCCGGCAAAGAACAAAGACATAATTTTATTTATTTATTCTCGTACATCCATTACACCGTCATTTGAACGGGTAGGTATCGTACGTGTACGAGCAGTACAAGATCCTTCAAAATAGTCTCCGAAGTTGTCCACGGTTCTTTGGGAGCGATGAGGCAGAGGGGAAAAACAATTGGCTGCATAATATCCGTCAATATGCGCTACGTCTCGCCGAAATGTTGTGAAGATGTCTTGTTTGTTAGCAAAGCGTTAACCACGCAATGGCCTCTCCACTTTGGGAATAAGATTTAAGATTGTAGCCACACGGTCTAAGATCCGGGTGAATATGGAGGGTGTGGCAGAACCACCCATCCCTAACGCTGTAAACACTGTGTAACGCTACTGGCTCTATGAGGTCTAGCGTTGTCATGTAAGACTATAGCGTTTCTCTCGAACTGCATGACGAAAATGCTACCGCAGAAATGACAGATAGTACTGTGCATTTACAGTACAGTCCTCGCTAACTGGATGACACACTACAACATCTCGACTGTCTTATGCCACAATGATCATCAACTTTGTGGGTGACGGGTTTTGTCGTACATTATGTCTCCGTGGTGATCCAGGATGATGTAATTCAATGCACTGTCCCTTCAATTCGGGTTCGTATGCTCGTGCACATGTTTTATCAATTGCAATAATGCGGTTCAGTATGATATTACATTCACGGTGAGAGCGTTCCAGATTTATACGACATGTATCATATCGGGTTAACTTCTCTACCTCAGTAAAGTGATGTGGCGTCCACTTGGCACATATCTTCCGTACATTTAAGTCCCGCTGTAGAAGTTGGTGCAGTGACGACGCAAGAGTATCTGCGTGCTGTACTAATTGTTTAACAGCCCAGTGAGTGTCGTACATTAGGCAAAGATCGACCACAGCCACTCGTACTTCGTGGTCAGCCGATACAGCACGTCCACTGTGAGGTAGGTCGGCTGTTGACTCTCCTACTTGCTTGTAGGCCTCTACCCATATTGTCACTGTACGATAGGATAAAGCGCGATTACCCAATGCTTCACGTACCTCTGCATGACATTCGCGTGCATTGCGGCCGCGGCGTACTGCTATATTGATGTACGCACGCTGTTCGACTTTGGTTACGTCCATTTCTAACCGCTTTCATCCTACAACTGACATAAGAAATGTGATCTCGGTCGGACGGATGCACTCCCACCCCATCTGACGGCAACAGCAGTTAGACGTAGGGTAGCACATATTGAAGAACCGTCGACCACCTCAGATAATACGTTGAAGGATGTTTAACAGCTCGTTCACTTAAGATACGTACGCGTTAATATGATTGTATACAGGTTGCACGAGAATATATCAATTAAAGAGTGATTTCAAGCAGCAATGTTTGTATTTGTTCCTTGCCGGACATTTCTGCATCTACACCCCATGTGGTGTTATATTTAAAACATATAAAACATATTTGTCGTACACTACCAACTGTACATAACACATTTAATGTGTTTGATCATTTTTGAAAGATAAACATTAGTTGCCATTACTTCTGAATCGGGCGGATTCAGAAGTAATTAAAACTATTGTTTATATTCTATATTTATGTATATATACATTTATATATATATATGTGTATATAAACAATCACATACACACGCTGTACGGGAACTCACCCGAAATATTCTCGGAGATGATTCCTTGTGGGAAATGAGGTAGACATATGCAATGCAACTTAAAGCCTAGCTTTATTTCTAAGGGAAATACACGCCCTTGAAAACTGAGTTCACAACTTGTATTTTTGTTAAATATCGGGAACAGCGTGTAATGAAACCACGATTCTCTGGATAATGTTGAGCGTTATCGAGAAATTCAACGCATGGAATAAAAACTGGTGTTAATACCTTCTGCCGCCATAAAATAATAGGGGAGACCATTCTCCAATTCCATAGAATTGTTTTGTATTCAAGTTTTATGGTATTTTGGTGTTTTATTATTGAGCAGATCGTCCTACTTAACAGTATTTTGTATAAGCAGTGTTCTATTCGCATAATACTGGAATGGTTGACGCAGGGGTCAAACTTATATTCCGAAATGAAGATTTACATCACTCTCTGTGACTAAGTGAAGTGTACTATAAAGTCAGATACATAGGGGCTTCAAGATTATTGCCAAACTTTATAATTTTGTGGCAAAATTCAAAATAGCTTTTTCTTTGTTAAAAAAATAGGATTAATTTAGTTATTTATTCACAAAAAAAAAAGTCAATGAAATGCATGCTTTTTACTGATTCAAAGTGATAACTTGTTTCCGAAACATGGGCACGTGCCATCGTGGGCTAAAATTTCTTCATGATAGTTTTAATTCCCACGTGTATTCAAAATATCACAGTAGGAATCAGATTTGTTCAAAATGAACCCTCAATGACTATGACAACTAAATGGGCAGCAGTTAAAATAAGTTCTTTGTAACATTCAACATTGTTAGACGATTTTGGCAATACACACTAATAAACCTTTGGAAAAAACAATAACTACGTACATACTGCAGCGCACATTGCCAAGCAGGTTCCAGGTTCATTTCACAGCGATCTAAAAACAATATATTTCTATGACTTGACTTCGTGTTACGGGTGTGATGTATACATTTTTGGTTGCTGAAGTGAGTGTTTCTTCTTTTGTGTAAATGAGTACAGCGTGCCTATTAATGCAGCATTCACTCTCTTTAGATTCCCACCTACCTGGCGCAATAACTGCGTAACGAGTGTTAGTTATTTACGTTTTTCTGCGAAACTAACTAATGTGCGTCCAAGATGCTCATATAAAATAATAACACACACATTAGACGATGGCTGCTGAGTGCTTTCAAGACGTCACGCAAATTCCAAACAACATTTCACAGCACTCCGAATTGGTTAAAAACAGCTTTTCCAAAGATACATACACAACTACACAAGAACCCTGCATTGAACCTTCCTATAGACCTTCCACCAATGAAATAATATGGTAATCCTGAAGGACCCATGGGTACACGCAGTGCAACGATAAAACTGCGCATCAGTTCAGAGCCTTGCGCTTAGTGGCGATGGGGTACTTGATGCACCTGGCATTATCACCCTTATCGCTCCCACGCTTCTCGGCCGCAATGGCGGAAAATAGCTCCAGGTAGGCGGAAGCCTTAACCTATTCCATGTTTTCATTCCTATAACGCATGTATCAAATGATCAGGCCTATGGCAATGTTAGTTTTACACACAGTGTAAAAAAAGTTATAGTAGCTTTCTAGAGCTGTTATGTAAGTATTTTACCTATACTTAGTATGTAAAAAACACCACATATCGTATTGCAAATATATGAATGTTGATCGTCACTATTAGTAGCAGATGTAACTTCCCGACGCATGTGAATCTTACCTGAGCAACTGTGTGTATGCTGCCATGGATGTAGGAAAAAAAAGACAAACATTAACGCTTATTTACTAGATGTATAAACAGATTCGGTAAATTTGCGAACATTTTCTTAGAGTATGCCACGCAAGGATATAAAATTATAAGAAATAGATCGTAAGCATTGTTTTCTAAAGTTGTCAGTTAGCCATGAACAGCCTATAAGTTCATGTTGTGGTCCCGTCTGTGATTTACGTTATAAATGTAAATATAAATGTACAGGTTGCTCTNACAGCCTATAAGTTCATGTTGTGGTCCCGTCTGTGATTTACGTTATAAATGTAAATATAAATGTACAGGTTGCTCTCGCCTTCAGGCAGGATAACAACATTTATGAGAGGATGCCGGTGCTATTTGTAGCCACATGCTGTAACTGAGCGTCATACCTCTGGTTTCAATTAGTTGGAGGAATGGACAAAGTGATAGTTGAGTGTGGGGTGGAGTGGTAAATGGCAGTACGCTGAAGAAATCCCACCACGATAGTAGACATAACAATCACACTACTATGTTTTTATAAGTTCTGCTGTTTACTCAACGCTTTACCAACTATTTTCTCCAGAAATATTTATTAATAAGAGTATAATTATTTCAGTGGCAAGAGACAGTGTTTTAGACATTGCAACTCACGCGTGACTCTCATCAAGACGAACATAAATGTAAACGCATGCTTTACCCGGGACTAACCCAGAACCCCTCGCACCGTAGGCCGTTATGTAGCCAAATTCGCTACGGAGATCGGCAAACACCGCTACTATGACTGTATTTACAAGAATTAATTTCCTTCTCACATTACAGCGCTTTCTTCCTTTGCTAATGCAACTTCGGGAATATCTGGATCGATCGGTTCTCAAAACCTTGCTGTTAAGAGTAGCCCAAATCTATTCATTCATTCCTGGAACGATCTTGCATAAAGTAGAAAAGATAAAAAATGACATAACGTCCTAATGTTAGTATTAGAAATTGGTTGCGGTTACCGATTACAAAACTTCATAGCGAATTTTCCTTTGATCATTTTTTCTCCTCCTTGCGCGATTACCCTTTGATTGATAAAAGAGCGCTTGAGATAAAAACCCACGAGTACTTTTGCAAGTTCGTGTCAAAAGCACAGTCCCGAAAGTAAAATGACTTTTTGCAGTTTCCCACTCGAAGAAGGGGNACTTTTGCAAGTTCGTGTCAAAAGCACAGTCCCGAAAGTAAAATGACTTTTTGCAGTTTCCCACTCGAAGAAGGGGAGCTGCCGATCGCAAATCGCTTTATCAGACTCTCCGCTCCGCCCTACTGCGAAGAACAGCGGGCCACCTGAGGACGCTGATAATCCGTAATCCATCTTCGGATGAGCGTGGGCCAATTCCACGAGATTGAGTTGTCAAGACACGCCAGACAGCACTACTTATGAAATGAATTTCTGATTACTTTGCTTGAAAGGAGTGGAAAGACATATACATATAAAAAGACTGCGTAGGAAGCGGGGGCGCGGGGGAGATAAGTTCTGGACGAAAGGAAAATTGCAAGGAGATAGAAGTCAGACATGGGGGAGAGTGTACTAAAGGAATAATTAAGAGGAAATATAAACGAAATTTAAATTGAGTTATATCTCCTGATCATGCACAGAAAGTCTGAGGAGGACAAAACCNAAGAGGAAATATAAACGAAATTTAAATTGAGTTATATCTCCTGATCATGCACAGAAAGTCTGAGGAGGACAAAACTTTCTGAGGACAGTGAGTTGTGAAATGCACTGCTACCGAAAGTACGCTAGAAATATTAACAACGTCAAAGAAACTTCTAGATTATGTATAGGTTTGACTTCTGCACTGTGGCCGCGGTGGTGTAGTAATTAGACTACTCGCCTNAAGAAACTTCTAGATTATGTATAGGTTTGACTTCTGCACTGTGGCCGCGGTGGTGTAGTAATTAGACTACTCGCCTCCTACCTAGGCGAACAAGGTTCGATTCCCGGTGGGGTCACTCCCGAATTTTTGCATGTAGGAATCGTTCCGTATGATGCCGCTGGTTGACGGGGTATCTTTGAGATCTCCCGTTTCCCCGTATCTTTATACTCACCTCGCTTCACCCCCATAGGCTATCAAGACCTCGGTGTTAAGAGCCGCCCAATTAATATCGCTCCACGAGTCTTAGCAGCCACGAACACTGGGGAACTTAGTCCAAATAGAACCATAAACGAAGCGCTGATAAATGTGATGGAGAGAGAGTTCTAGACGTTGGATATTAATAATAATATTTTTTTTGTTTCAGCTAACAAAATCCTAGTTTTTCTATGGTGAAAAATANCGCTGATAAATGTGATGGAGAGAGAGTTCTAGACGTTGGATATTAATAATAATATTTTTTTTGTTTCAGCTAACAAAATCCTAGTTTTTCTATGGTGAAAAATATGTTTTGTTCACCCCAACAAAATAGTTATTCAATAAAAGAAAACTTGAAAAGGCAACAAAATTAACTTTGTTCATATAGCAAAATATACCCTTCAATAAAACACACCCTTCTGTTCAGCCCAAATAAATTAGACAGTCAACAAAATACTTCGTTGAATCACCTGTATATACACTAAAGAGCCAAAAAAAAAAACTTGTACACCAGCCTAATATCGTGTGGGGCCCCAGCGAGCATGCAGAATTGCCTCAAGACGACGTGGCATGGACACGACTAATGTCTGAACTCATGCAGGAGGCAATTCACACCATGAATCCTGCAGGGCAGACCACAAACCCATAGGAGTGCGAAGCAGTGGAGATCTCTTCTGAACAGCACGTACGTTGCAAGGCATCCTAGATATGCTAAATAATGTTCATGTCTGGTGATTTAAGTGACCAATGGATGTGTCTAAAGTCAGAAGAGTGATCCTGGAGCCACTCGTTAGCAACTATTGACGTGTGGAGTGTCGCATTGTCCTGCTGGAATTGCCCACGTCCGTCGGAATGCACAATGGGCATGAATGGATGCAGGTGATCCGGACAGGATGCTTACGTATCTGTCACCTGTCAGAGTCGTATCTACACGTACCAGGGGTCCAATTTCACGCACACTGCAAACGCCCCATACCATGACAGAGCCTCCGCCAGTTTTTACAGTCCCCTGTTGACATGTAGAGTCCATGGATTTATGAGGATGTCTCCATACCCACACACGTCCATACGCCTGATACAATTGGAAACAAGACTCCAGGCAACATGTTTCCAGTCATCAACCATGCAATGGCGGTGTTGGTGGGCCCAGGCGAGGTGTAAATCTTTTTGTCGTGCAGTCAACAACGGTTTTGGGATGGCCTTTGGCTCCGAAAGACCATATCAATGATGGTCCGTTGAATAGTTCGCACATTGGTACTTGTTGATGCCCCAGCATTGTAATCTGCGCCAATTTGAGAAAGGCTTGCACGTCTGCCACGTTTAATGATTCTCGTCAGTCGTCGTTTGTCCCGTTCGTTCACGATATTTATCCGGCCGCAGCGATGTCAAAGGTTTGATGTTTTACCGGATTCCCGATATTCACAGTACACTCGTGAAACGGTAGTAAGAGAAAATCCTAATTTAATCGCTACCTCGGAGATGCTATGTCCCATCTCTCGTCCCCCGACAAAAACACCACGTTCGAACTTCCTAAATCTTGATAACCTGCCATTGTAGCAGCAGTAACCGATATAGCAACTTCGCTAGACGCTTTTTGTCTTATATAGGCGCTGCCGACCGCATCGCGTTACTCTGATTGGTTCCGTACATCTTTTATTTGCATACGCACGCCTATATCTGTTTTATTGGCTCTCCAGTGTATATTTTCTANGATTGGTTCCGTACATCTTTTATTTGCATACGCACGCCTATATCTGTTTTATTGGCTCTCCAGTGTATATTTTCTAACCACTCATTTGATCGCCTTCATTCGAAAATGCAGCTAAAAAAATTTTTTTATATATTTTTTTGACAATTATGATAGTGACAGTGTTTGTGAGTACATACTCTGAGGCGAAAAAAGTCATGGGATACCTCCTAATATCGTGTTGGACCTCCTTTTTGCAACTCGACGTGGCATGGACTCAACAAGTTGTTGGAAGTCCCAGCAGAAATATTAAGCAATGCGTCCTATATAGACGCCCATAATCGCGAAAGTGTTGCCGGTGCAGGATTTTTTCACGAACTGACTTCTCGATTATGTCCCATAAATGTTCGATTGGATTCACGTCGGGAGATTTTGGTGGCCAAATCATTCGCTGCAATTGTCCAAAATGTTCTTCAAACCAATCGCGAACAGTTGTGGCCCGGTGACATGGCGCATTGTCATCCATAATAATTCCAGCGTTGTTTGGTTACATTATGTGTCAATGAATGGCTGCAAGTGGTCTCCAAGTAGCTGAGAATAACCCTTTACAGTCCATGATTGGTTCAGTAGGACCAGACGACCCAGTCCATTCCATGCAAAANAAGTAGCTGAGAATAACCCTTTACAGTCCATGATTGGTTCAGTAGGACCAGACGACCCAGTCCATTCCATGCAAAAACAGCCCACACCATTATGGAGCCACCACCAGCTAGCACAGTTCCTTGTTAACAACTTGGGTCCATGGATTCGTGGGGTCTGCGCCACACTCGATCCCTACCATCAGCTCTTGCCAACTGAAATCGGGACTCATTCGACAAAGCCACGGTTTTCTAGTCGTCAAGGGTACAACCGATATGTTCACGAACCCAGGAGAGGCGCTGTAGGCGATATCATGCTGTTAGTAAAGGCACTCGAGTCGGTCTCNAAGGGTACAACCGATATGTTCACGAACCCAGGAGAGGCGCTGTAGGCGATATCATGCTGTTAGTAAAGGCACTCGAGTCGGTCTCCTGCTGGCATAGCCCAGCAGAGCCATATTTCGCCGCACTGTCCTAACGGACACAACCGTCGTACGTCCCACATTGATTCCTGCGGTTATTTCACGCAGTGTTGCTTGTCTGTTAACACTGACCGTTCTGCGCACACGTCGTTGGTCTCGGTCATTAAGTGCGGGCGGTCGGCCACTGTGTTGTCCATGGTGGGAGGTTTTGCCTGAAATTAGGTATTCTCGGCGCACTCTTGACACTGTGTATCTCGGAATGTTGAATTCCCAAACCGTTTCCGAAATGGAATGTCCCATGCGTCTAGCTCCAACTAACATTCCGCGTTGAAAGTCTGTTAATTCCCATCGTGCGGCCATAATCAGGTCAGAAACCTTTCCACATGAATCACTTGACTACAAATGAAAGCCCAACCAATGCACTACCCATGTATACATTTTTACACGATACTTCGGCCATCTGTTTATTTTCATGTTGCTATCCCATGACTTTTGTCACCTCAGTGTATATTGATGCTTAATAAAGATACAAAATTCCCATTAGTTTAAATTTAACATGAACCAAAAAAGTAAAACACCAAACAACAAATAAGAAAAATAAAATTATCTGGTTCCAACAACAAAATATTTAATTGCCACTATAAAAACAATATTTTATTGGCTCAAATAAACCTTTCTCTCTGTCGCACATTCATGGCATATACAAACCTTGAATATAAAGTCTCGTGGTCCGAAGATGACGCGTCAGCAACTTTTGGTATGCTACTTTGCAAGATGAAAATAAACATAGTTTATGTTAAAGAGTTTGTGTTTACCATAATATGGTTATTCTCAGAAGATTTAAGAAAAAAATGCCTTCCAGTTACTGCGAGCTGCGAATTTTTTGGATACCTACTTGTTTCTTATGTGCTGAGACCAGACGTATTTGGTTATGCCGTAGAGTGTACGAAAGTTATTTGGGAGTTCTAGGGTTCTGCCACAGTTAGCTCCACTGGGGGTTGTTTTTAAGTAGTTTCTCATCATTATTTCGAAATCCCCAAACTTTGTTTAAGGTCGCAGATTACCTCGAAGCATTAAAGTTAATGTAGACTGCCATCGTTGTTGTCNAGTGTATATTGATGCTTAATAAAGATACAAAATTCCCATTAGTTTAAATTTAACATGAACCAAAAAAGTAAAACACCAAACAACAAATAAGAACAATAAAATTATCTGGTTCCAACAACAAAATATTTAATTGCCACTATAAAAACAAATATTTTATTGGCTCAAATAAACCTTTCTCTCTGTCGCACATTCATGGCATATACAAGTCTTGAATATAAAGTCTCGTGGTCCGAAGATGACGCGTCAGCAACTTTTGGTATGCTACTTTGCAAGATGAAAATAAACATAGTTTATGTTAAAGAGTTTGTGTTTACCATAATATGGTTATTCTCAGAAGATTTAAGAAAACAATGCCTTCCAGTTACTGCGAGCTGCGAATTTTTTGGATACCTACTTGCTTCTTATGTGCTGAGACCAGACGTATTTGGTTATGCCGTAGAGTGTACGAAAGTTATTTGGGAGTTCTAGGGTTCTGCCCCAGTTAGCTCCACTGGGGGTTGTTTTTAAGTAGTTTCTCATCATTATTTCAAAATCCCCAAACTTTGTTTAAGGTCGCAGATTACCTCGAAGCATTAAAGTTAATGTAGACTGCCATCGTTGTTGTCATTAATTGAGTGTCGCTTCAGTTTTCTAGCCTTGTAAGCGTGAAGCTTTAGCGTGCACGTCTCCAGAAATTCCAGGCAAAAAGAAGGAAGGAATACGACGTTGTGTGGGGAAATATGTGCAGGATAAAGTACAGGGTAAGAGCACAAGGAGTCGGGAAAGCAAAGGGAAGATAAAAGCGAAGTGACAGAACAATATCGCGGTGTTGGCCGGGTCCCGAGGGACACCGGGAGACGTGTGACAAGCCCCGGATGACGAGGTCGGGGAAAGGGACGTGTCTGTCGTAAAGGGGAGTGGAGGTACTTGGACGTATGGCTGCCTGCAGAGTTCGTAGCTACACGCGAAAACACCACTAGCGCCTTTTACCCTCGGGGGACGCAACCCGCAAGACGTACAGCGAGGTTCTTGGTAAGCTGCACCCACCTTCGTTTTTCCTCACAAATACGGCGTGAGTACAAACAAAAGGCGATACTAGTTCTAAACATACAGGGCAATACAGACCGGAGCCACTGCAAATATTCTCCGCTTTGTGCTGGACATACAATAGTCCGTCGCATCCTTCAGCCGTCCGTCCGTCCGGCTGTTACGTGATCTTCAACCAACCCCAGGGCAACCTTTTTTTTCCTATCCGTCCTTCCATTAAATATTTAACAAACTTAAACTTTCGACGGCGGATNAACCCCAGGGCAACCTTTTTTTTCCTATCCGTCCTTCCATTAAATATTTAACAAACTTAAACTTTCGACGGCGGACGTTTGAACCGTCGCTTTCTGACGACATTCCTTAGACGGGAATATGCACTTTGAAATAAAATGCAAGGCGGTGAATATGTGTTTATTTATCTTTGGTGGTATATTTAGAAACTGAAAACGCTAAAAAAATCAGGACATATTGTTGNGGTGAATATGTGTTTATTTATCTTTGGTGGTATATTTAGAAACTGAAAACGCTAAAAAAATCAGGACATATTGTTGTGAATCGCATCCAACTGACGGATGAAAACGATACACGGATGACTGTAGGACGGATGGACGACTGGTGGGTACGACAGACTACTGTGAGTCCAGCTTTGCTGAGTTACTTTTCCCGTCCGACAAAAAGCGCCTCTGTTATAGCGCCCCGTATGATGGCGTTGAAGTCATGTGGTCAGTCTGTTCACTAGAGAAGACACCGTTCTCTCTCTCTCTACGAGAATCAAACAAATGCCACACTGGCATGTGTAGAGGGGGAAGGAACATTTGTTTTCTCTCATAGAAAGTGATGAAGCGATACGTTCCGATAGTTGTTTCTCCACACATCGGCGCCACAAGCATAAGGAAACTATTAGAAAAAAACTTGTGTCAAGTCAACAATCACAGGAAAATTGCAGTGGCTTCTTTCTTTCCAAGACAATCTTGAAGGTCAATTTTAGTATGGATTTATTGTTGTCATTATCTTGGTACAGACATGTTAGAAAGAGAGAGCGGTATTAATTTTAAGAAATAAAAGATATAAATTTATTGTCCTAATTTACTTACCGTTAGATAATTAATCACACTCACAGCTTCTATTTTTACAGAATATGCACCCTTTCTATCTATAGTCTATTGGCGGTTTATTGACACGGTTTTAGTCAAACAGGAAAATTCAATATATATATGAAGTGTTTGATTGTTTTCTTAATAGGTTATGCAGCAACAGATTTTAATACTTGTGTCAAAATAAAAGTACCCTATATTTGATTAAATTTAAATCTTATTTATACTTTATCTATACATTATAGTATTTCACGTCTGATTACTATGAATAAAAACAGTGAGAAAATAGGTGTGTTGGTAATGCTTAGTAAGAAATAGTTGTCATGCAAAATATTATTTCACTGAGTCAGTAGTGCGGTGCGTTGTCCATCCGCTGTAACTTTCTAGACATGGTTAAGAGANGCAAAATATTATTTCACTGAGTCAGTAGTGCGGTGCGTTGTCCATCCGCTGTAACTTTCTAGACATGGTTAAGAGATGTTTGCTCGAGGCGGAGGAATAACCTGGAAATATAACTGTAGCAGGGTTTCAGAAAAATGTGAATTAACTATACGCTGTTGAACGGAATGTAAATTTAAATGTTTAGAATTAAAATTACAGTTCAATTTCTTAAAAGCAAAATATTAACGCAAAACTTAAGCTTGATATACATATATATTATATCGCAAAACATTTAATGGGCTATACATAACTACAAAAGTAAAATCTTAGTTTTTCAAGACCTAGTATTATTACCGCACTAAAGTACATATTAACAACTTTATACTCTCTTTAGTGCTATCCTGGAGCATCCCGAACACACACCTGCAGTCGCATNTAAAGTACATATTAACAACTTTATACTCTCTTTAGTGCTATCCTGGAGCATCCCGAACACACACCTGCAGTCGCATTAAACTCGCCGATCGCTGAGAGCACGACGCGACGAACCTTTCCATTGACCAAAGTCGCAAAGTCTTGTATTGATACCGCTGTGATCCACTCCACTAAGTGTGTGTGTGTGTGTGTATATATATATAAATATAAATAAATATATATTTAATTTTTAAATATCTATACTAATATTATAAATGCGAAAGTGTCTTTGTTGGTTTGTTTGTTTGTTGGTCCTTCTTTCACGTCGCAACGGAGCAACGGATCAACGTGATTTTTTGCACAGAGATAGTTGGATGGCCGGGAAGTGACATAGGATACTTTATATACGGAGAAAATATCTCATTCCCTCGGAAATATTCTCATTGGAAAATGAAAAAANAAGTGACATAGGATACTTTATATACGGAGAAAATATCTCATTCCCTCGGAAATATTCTCATTGGAAAATGAAAAAAATATACAAACGGAATAACAATGCAACGTCAACAATGTTTCGTCAACAATGCAACGTCGCAACCGGGCAAAAATCGACGTAATTTCTTGCACAGAAATAGTTGGAGGACTGAAAGGTGATATTGGCTACTTTTTATCGCGAGATAATATCTAAAAAAATTGACTCAATATGTTATTTCCTTTAATCATTCTATGTTAAACGACATACCAATTGTAGTTTTAAAAGTTGACAATAGATGGTGTTCAAATAGTTTCAACTGACTGCATTTGCTATTGGTGTCTGTTGATTCTCTTTTCGTTATGGTTTTGTTGTTTAGGAATATTCGAATATTGTCCAATTTATTAAACTGGATTGACCTTTCGTACCGATTTACACTTTGAATTTGGTTTGTTGGCTTGGTATTTGTTTCTGTTTACTTTTTCGACTGTTTTCTTATTGTTTAACTTTTCATAGTCTGTAAAATAAATAATGCCTCGTAAACGAAAATCAAGTCTTTCAAGAGCATCGTATCAAGCACAAGCGCCATGACCTCCGAGATTGGACGAGGGTTTTGGGGGTGTAATATAGATCACGCCCTGTCAACGCAGCAATGCAGGTGTCGCAGTTCTCACAGCGCTGTTGACCAAAATCAATTTCGCATTTACATAAAACAATTTGAACCCTTTCACGCGTACTTGAGACCCGATTATGTCTCTTCAGGACACCATTGGACATTTATCTGTATTTATGACCGTTGCAGTGCATTTTTTTTTNGAAACCCGATTATGTCTCTTCAGGACACCATTGGACATTTATCTGTATTTATGACCGTTGCAGTGCATTTTTTTTAGCGTTTAACGTCGTCCCGCATTCGCCAAATGAAAAGTATAACAGTGACAGTGTTTTCGTATAGAACGNTTTTTTTTAGCGTTTAACGTCGTCCCGCATTCGCCAAATGAAAAGTATAACAGTGACAGTGTTTTCGTATAGAACGGTGATGCGTTTTAAACACCTCAACTACTTCAGCATTCCTCTATGCAATTTCCAAATTAATACATTTTTTCCGAAAACCTCCAATTTTATTGGTTTTCGGTACGTTAAAAAATTTAGAGAAGCCGACTTGAATACATACACGCGTAACATTTCGTGAATGCTATGTAAATACCTCTTATGATTTGACCGTCAATTCTAGGTTTTTTGTTTTTTGCATGACATTTATGATTTTCTCAAAATACTTATATCAGGTTTGCTGGATCAATACGGCTTTCTAGGTCACACGAGGCATGCAAATGAATGATGACTATCTCACAACGGCGTAAGCAGCATACACAATGAAAGCCGAGCGCTTGCGGATATTACTGCGGAGTTAAAATGGTACCGTGACTTAGAAACTTGTTGCTAAAACCTATTCGTTACACTTAAATTCACTTAATTCGTTCGTATGTCTTTTCAACCAGATGTAACATTTTTAGAAAGTGAAACTCGCGCACTTATGTCAAGTCACATAACCTCTAAATAATTTAACAGCTAACAACCTTGGAATAAAATTTTTAAAAAATCTTCCGTACTGTCGTTTTCCAGTATTTATCGTTAGGTTTGCAGCTTGTTACTAATGCGGACATGATATAAAATGAATTTTTCACAGATTGCAGTTATAGGTATCTTTTTCTGTCTACCTTACCTTGTTTTTACTTAGAAAATTCTTAAATTATGTAATTGTTCCACATGTATAGTCCCTATATGTTTTATTGTAATTCCTTATTTGTGATTTAATAATTTAGACTTAAGTTATTAATACTGCAATTTTTGCAGATCAGCAAATATGGGAGAGAAGGAGGATGTAACGGTTAGATTGTAAATTAAATAAGCTTAAAACTGTATTTGAAAAAGAACTGACCCATATGGCTTACCCGAGGTTCGAACCCGAAGCTTAGTGACATAAAGTTCACACACAAATGTTACTTTCTACGATAATGAATGTGTTAAAATAATATTCTGTAAATATGACATATTAAGTATGCTTTAATTAAATACCGAGCCAATTTTTATTTGCTAATAATCAAAACTAATGTACAACAGGAAGTTGAATTATTATTCAGTAAATTTGGAATCTAATCAGCAATTTTAATGAATCTTAGACTGCATGCAGAATAACGTTTCGATTGTCTATAATGCACGACTTCCTGTTCTCTGACGTAATTTCCTGCATTATGTTATGAAGTTATTATGCTTTAGCTGAACGGCATGCCTGATCACACCTTCAAACATTGAATCAGGGCACTAGCGTGACTGCAGTAATACCTTGCGAAAGGCAGTTGCAGATCCCCCTCCACCGACTTGTAAACGGGGCCGAAAATATTAGACAACGTGCTCAATATAGGCCATCGTAACACTGGGAGTGAGGGCTTTTATAATCGGGGCAGCAGACCAAGAAGACTTGGAGATGGGTGTGTCCGGCCGTCGTTAACCGCCTCCTGGAATCAGCCTCCGACAACATGAACAAGATGGGGACTTTCCAATTAGATTATAATATTAGTGGCCTGCGGTAATAAAACTTAATTTAATTAGTTACCATCTTGGTATTCCATTTAAGCTCCCCCGATCAATAGTTACGTAAAAATATATTGTGTATACCTTATTATCAATAAACCCCATTTATACCGCTGTGCTCTACCTAATCAAGACTCATTATTTAGCTACGCCCATAGCCCCTTTCCGATATGAATTTACTTTAAAGCTAATTCATAACAATGTCCATATAAACTTCCAGAACAAATTAAAGAGAGAACCAGTAAACATAAGCAATTGTTTGCAGAATAAATGCTGTCAACGTGCAACCAAATTGCTGCAGATATAATACACGGTTAAAGTTAATCGACAGTAAATGTTGCGTACTGTCGAATGGAAATGTCTTTGCAATTATTCCGAAATCTATTTTACTTAAGAAAAATGGCAAATCCCAAGAGAACGTGCAATTCGGTGGAATAGTTTGTCACTACTGTGGACTCGACAGACCGCTCCACAATCCAGCATTGGTAAGTCGTACATTATCTCTCTTCTCGCTAAGTAAGTAAGTAATAAACTAAGTAAATAACTAAGTTAATAAGTGCTCTGCCAAAGGCTGGATATAGTCTGTGTCGTTGCGCACCAAGGCGTGCGCCAAACTCGTGTGGCGTGCTGCCTCACAGAGGTGGTTCACGCCGTAGAAGGAATTTAGGGTAGATTGTTCACGCCAGCACTGAACTGGTTTCCTTCTTAGAGAACCGTCAAAACGACATGGTGTTTCCACTAAGGTTAGGACGATGTTTACTAAAAAATATGGTGTTTGATAAGCCCGTGCACTACCGTTGACCATTTTGACTATCTGCCGTTGACTATAACATGAACAAGATATTTATAAGTTACATGTCCTTCGAATGATACTTCAGATGAAGGTAAGTTGTTATAGTCCATTCACTGTTACTTCCAACTTTTCTGAAGCCCTCCTAAAGTTATAATTCCAATATATTTCTCCGCCTAATGCAAAAAAAAAAATAACTTAACTAAGTCTAGAATATTACACCATAAGGCCAACAGACCACATTCGTGCGCAGTCAGTGTAATAATATTTTGCATAAGAACTATCTTTTACTGGGAATTACCAAGACACCTATTTTCTCGCTGTTACTATTCATATCTATTATAAATAAACTTTTAAAATTTATAGGTAAAATAAAAATTAAATTCAAAACTAACCAAAAATACTGTAGTTTTATGTTGACAGAAATATAGGACGCTTCCGAGGAAACAAGCAAACACTGCATATATAGGGCGATTTTTCAAAGGCTTGATTGAAAAAGTGCGACGAAACAACAAATATGTCTGAAGTAATTATTTAGTTAATCGATTTTGCACAACTGTATTTTTTTCCCCCTCGTAAAAGCATGGGGGTTTGTAAAACGAAATGACAAAGATAACATCATCGTCCTAACATGTAGTTTTGACAGTCCTTATGGCATTCGTTCAGCTAGTGTTAGGTACATTTGTTTAAGACTAAAATAGGGCTACTACACTTTTAGTCTATGGTTAACATCCAACAGTAGCTTTACTCAGTTTATGAGCATCTAGTCTAGTAAACAAGTAGTTCGTAGCCTGCTGTAACAATGCAGGTCCCTTCGTCTTTTCAGTCTTTTGGTGCATAACCATGCGACGCAAACCTCACAAACTCAATAATTTGGATATATTGTCGCGTAGCTAAATTTATGTTGCTGTCGTCGTGCATGTTCTATATTTCATTTATTCTCTGGCGCGACTGCGAGGCCACGAGACCCGGGTGTTTTGCAATAGGAGGTCTACGTCNACTGCGAGGCCACGAGACCCGGGTGTTTTGCAATAGGAGGTCTACGTCGTCGGCTCGTGCTGAACTGTTCACGAAAATGTATCGTCGTCGTGGGGTTCGGTGCACTTCGTTTGTGAATTGGACAGTTTTGTTCTGTGAAAGGAGGCCGTTTTTTGCGACACAGGTAGAAAAGAGGTAGTGCCCGCCTCTGGTTGAACGGCCGGCTCTCGCTGTGTCAGCTGTCGNTTTTTTGCGACACAGGTAGAAAAGAGGTAGTGCCCGCCTCTGGTTGAACGGCCGGCTCTCGCTGTGTCAGCTGTCGTGCGAGCGCGCGATGTATCAGGGTTAGTAAGTTCAGGGGAGTTCAGATCCGGGCGCGAAACAAGGTGGACGTGCGTGCTGTGAGCTCGTGCCTCAGGCAGGCCTTTGGCCTCGCCTTAGGACTGTCTTTGAGTTTGCCGTGTCCACAGTTGACTGCGGAGTTGTGTGGAAGTGTGTTTTACAGTTGAACGTCGTTGTCCGATCGCGGGTGGGGCGCGGACATGTTGTCGGGACACGAGCTGCTACAGTTATGTGCGGGACGGTGGGTGTATCCACAGGTGGATAAGCAGGCTCTACAGAGCTGCTGGACTGCGACCGGCGTCAACCACAGTATCGTGTCGTGTCACCTTGAGTTAAGTAACCGTTAAGTCTTCAGTTACGTCGGCTCTCACTCCAGCAGCCCAAATCACTTTACTCTCTCTCTCACTCTTAAGTTAGGTTAGAGTTAAGTTAAATTAAATTTTATTCTATGTAAGTGTCTCGTTCAGTTTAAGATTATCTATTTTATATTTAAACATAAATTAACAGACTCTGCACTCCCCACTATCAGGCTCGTTTAATTAACGTGTTTTCTTTTTAAAGCTATGAAACTTGTTAAATCTAGTCAGATCACTAAATCATATTTAAGATTTGTTTTTGTTTTGCTCTCCTTCAAAAAGATCCTTGTTTGTTACTTTTATTTAAATTTTAAATAAACCTGTTTAAACTTTTTATTATAACCTTGAGATTTATAATTTGTTTCCCCCTCACCTAGAAAGAAGAGGAAACGTAGAATCCGAAATGGTGAATGNTATAACCTTGAGATTTATAATTTGTTTCCCCCTCACCTAGAAAGAAGAGGAAACGTAGAATCCGAAATGGTGAATGAACTGAATTTTTGAACAAACTGAATTTATGAATTAGCAATGACCCATATTTAAAATTGCCCTGTAGACAGTGAGCTGGTTTTAACCCAGTACCTATAGTACTCAGAGAGGAAGTTCTTTCTCGCAATGCCAAACAGTCTTTTTTATTGAACTGTAATTATTTGCCCCGGCCCCCCCAACCCCCTGTTATCAGTAAGTTGCCATGCGACTGCTGTTAAAAATATGTCTTTGACTGAGTGACGTTCTGAGAATTGGAGTTGTTTTGATTTTCATTAGTGTCAGCCCCCGTCTCTTGACCAACAGGCGGAGTTCGCTTTGTATTTTGCCAGGTTTGTATTCTGCCAGGTTGGCGGAATTTTATGTCTTAATAAATCAAATTAATAATTTTTAATTTAGCAGTCCGCAATGATATGTATCATACCCTCCGGTTCAACAGTACATAACCTTGCTGAAGTTTCTTTTCTATCACTCAATGCTTTTCAATCGCGGTAATGTAAAGTATGTACATAGGTTGCAAGTTGATATTACTTGCTTGCACACGTCACTACAGGTTCTTCGTGGCTGAGTGACTTAAAAAGTCCCGCTAAACATCTATTTATTTGCCAAATTTATGTAAAAATAAAATTAGCAGAAGTATGATAAAAAAGAGTTCTGGGACAGGATTCGTGATTCAGGAGCGAGGAGCCACCAGCCACCTCAGTTGTCGAGGCGACTGCGGCCGGCGGCCTGGGGCAGCCATGTTGTGATGGCATCGTCACCATATTGTATCTTGGTGACCTTTACTCTGTGCTAGTGACCTTCAATGACATTGAACCCAAAACAATTTAAAAACTATGCAAAAAATCTAAAAAAAAATAAAACAAAAAAATTGAGGAACACATAATTTTTAGAATGTTTTAATTTTTTTGATATTTAAAATATATTTGGCCTCAAGGTATTTCAAGGTCACAAGCATAGTGTCAAAGTCAAAGTCACCAAGATTCAATATGGTGATCGGGTGCCATCACAACATGGCTGCCCCAGGCCGCCGGCCGCGGCCGTCTCGACAACGAGGTGGCTGGTGACTCCTGGCTCCTGAATCATGAATCCTGTCTCAAAACTCTCTTCATTATACTACNCGTCACCATATTGTATCTTGGTGACCTTTACTCTGTGCTTGTGACCTTCAATGACATTGAACCCAAAACAATTTAAAAACTCTGCAAAAAATCTAAAAAAAAAAAAAAAAAAAAAAATTGGGGAACACATAATTTTTTGAATTTTTTTAATTTTTTTGATATTTAAAATATATTTGGCCTCAAGGTATTTTAAGGTCACAAGCATAGTGTCAAAGTCAAAGTCACCAAGATTCAATATGGTGATCGGGTGCCATCACAACATGGCTGCCCCAGGCCGCCGGCCGCGGCCGCCTCGACAACGAGGTGGCTGGTGACTCCTGGCTCCTGAATCATGAATCCTGTCTCAAAACTCTCTTCATTATACTACTGTTAACTTTGACCAGACGACAGTATTAACGCGTTGATCAGATGAATATGTGAAATCGCTTGAAAATTAAATATTTTAAGTGTTTGCCGATTATTATTCTTATGGCTACAAAACAATTAGGAACCAGAAGAAATAATGTAAGAGTGTGCATCTTCAAACTTTATTTTAAAGTAGGCCATTATAGAATGGTAAAAGTTTCTTGCCTCACTGACACCCTACTGTGAGCATAGCAGCGAATGTATTAGTTAACATGGGTGTTGGGTGCAAGTAAGGGAAGGAATTAGCTTCTGTAAAAAATTAAAAAATTTCTCCCCTAGCAGACATTTTAACATATACGTCCACTTCTTCGAACATAAACGGGAATAGTTCTAGGTATTACGTTTATTGAAATTATAATATTTAAAATAAGTCTCTCTAACAGTTTATTTTAATTAAAAATATGTAGTGTAACAAATTGCGAAACTGTGACATATTTATGCATTTGAAATTTAAATGGTGTAATTTAACATGCGGCACTAAGTTTATTATACAGACGTTTCACAGTCCTAAGTGAGAAACGAGTAGACACTTAATTTAATGTGTAAACAAGGACCAAATATTTGTGATATTTGCCAGACGTTGTTGCTCTTTGGCTCATTGCTACCATACACGACGGTGCTTATGAAAAACCACCAATCTATCACGAGAATGTGTGACGTTTTACTATAGGCACAGAATCCCGTGCGTAGAATCAAAGCGGGAAGGTTCAATCACACGAGAGAAACACGCGAATATATTTATGTCTTCAACCACGTTATCAAATCATAACGTGATACTATGGGAAGTAGAGGTTTAGAAAAGCCACCCTCCCTTCGCCTGGTCCGGAAATATCGAGTTACGAAAACATGAAAAGAGGGGTGGCTGGCGAAGGTTCGGCGCAGTATATCGGAGNATTTTAATTAAAAATATGTAGTGTAACAAATTGCGAAACTGTGACATATTTATGCATTTGAAATTTAAATGGTGTAATTTAACATGTGGCACTAAGTTTATTATACAGACGTTTCACAGTCCTAAGTGAGAAACGAGTAGACACTTAATTTAATGTGTAAACAAGGACCAAATATTTGTGATATTTGCCAGACGTTGTTGCTTTTTGACTCATTGCTACCATACACGACGGTGCTTATGAAAAACAACCAATCTATCACGAGAATGTGTGACGTTTTACTATAGGCACAGAATCCCGCGCGTAGAATCAAAGCGGGAAGGTTCAATCACACGAGAGAAACACGCGAATATATTTATGTCTTCAACCACGTTAACAAATCATAACGTGATACTATGGGAAGTAGAGGTTTAGAAAAGCCACCCTCCCTTCGCCTGGTCCGGAAATATCGAGTTACGAAAACATGAAAAGAGGGGTGGCTGGCGAAGGTTCGGCGCAGTATATCGGAGAAGTGGCCCCGGGACAGGCACATTTCCCAGACGTCTGTCTATGGACAGGGCTGGAGAAAGGAGGGAATACGTCTATCCCTCGTCAATGCCTTGCGTGCCGACAAAAGAAAAACACACAGCAAGAGAGAAAGAAAGGAGGCGCACGAAATAGCCTTTATTTTCTCCAGGGCGCTCTACACTTATCCCCAGGCGACTTGGGGTGCGGTCGTAATGGGGCAGTAGAGCGGGGTACCGTCTGATTTAATATTCCTCCGTCTTTGGTCTTTGAGCGCCAAAACTGCCGGAGCCACGCGGACAGCCAAACCACCCCCCTCTCCATCCCCCTCTCACATACAAAACTGAAGAAAAAATTCTTGACGTCAAGGGTCCTCATGCGAGGATATAAAACAACGGAAAAACTGAGCTTCTAAAAATAAAAATTCTTCGACTCTGACAAAACTTTGAGGTAGAGTTAAAAAATATTTATTCCTTTGTTTGCGCCCCGCCATTCAAAAAGAAACTTCTATATTCAATACAACATATTCTGGTCGACTTACTACACATTACAAAAGGTTGTTGTGGGGTAACAACATATTTCAAGCTAAGAAATAAACTTTTTTATTTACTACAAAGTAAACCCGATATTGTTAGTAAGTATACAGAAGTTGTCGTTTCTAGCCGAAAATNACGCGGACAGCCAAACCACCCCCTCTCCCTCCCCCTCTCACATACAAAACTGAAGAATTCTTGACGTCAAGGGTCCTCATGCGAGGATATAAAACAACGGAAAAACTGAGCTTCTAAAAATACAAATTCTTCGACTCTAACAAAACTTTGAGGTAGAGTTAAAAAATATTTATTCCTTTGTTTGCGCCCCGCCATTCAAAAAGGAACTTCTATATTCAATACAACATATTCTGGTCGACTCACTACACATTACAAAAGGTTGTTGGGGCGTAACAACATATTTCAAGCTAAGAAAGAAACTTTTTTATTTACTACAAAGTAAACCCGATATTGTTAGTAAGTATACAGAAGTTGTCGTTTCTAGCCGAAAATNAAACTTTTTTATTTACTACAAAGTAAACCCGATATTGTTAGTAAGTATACAGAAGTTGTCGTTTCTAGCCGAAAATCGGTCATCCTAAAATGCATTTGTACTACACCTAGGAATAGGGGTTTCGCAATGCCATGCATTTAACCTACATGCATTTAGCCTAAAAGGCCATTGCGCGAACATTTGTGTCCGAAAAAGCCATTATATTTCTCAGGTTCCCAGACACGTGGCTACTCTTGCTGCGTTTTGATTAAAACACGTTTATCATGCAAGGGGTTTAGCCTAAGAGAGAAAAATAATATTTTTAATTTTCTTAACAAATATTAGTTTAGTCTAAGGATTTTCCCCTAAGAACGTGTTTCGCCTTCGGACGTTTTGCTAGAAAAGTATTGTGTTCAGAAGTATTATTATGGGACATTTGCCTCTAGGTGTGTACCTACGTTTTAGGTTATTTCATTTAACGGTAAAATATGGACATACTAATAAAAACTCTGTTCCGTAATCATACAAGAAATAATTAAATAACCACATTCATACAGTTTGTAGGTTATATTCTAAAATAATATTTTAGCATGTCCCCCCACCTCCTTTTCTTCATAAACGATCGCCAAAATAAATCATTCTAACACATAACTTTTATTATGTTTTGATGTTTGAAGTCAACATTCACACATTAATAAATAAGGTTGTTTTAGTGAAACACACAGAGATCAAATGTACTAATGAAATTAGTGCATTAATTTTCAAAGGGATGCAGATATTTTAAAAGTTACCAATATTTTGCCAAATAAAATGGATTTGAAATAGTCATAATCCTATTTATTTATTTTTAAATAATTTCTTTATATGAATAGCATTTTAAGAAATTTACGTCTTTGGATGAAACATTGAAAATGTCGAACACCTTTAGAAGAGCCTGGTGTGTATAGGTTTTGCATTAAAGTGACTTTAGATTTTAATTTTGAAAACTTTAAAAATTGTGATATTAAATATACGTTTTACGTCTGTAGAATAGCTTCACATTTTATGCTATACTGTAGTACGCATTTTTACGACTTAAAAATAAGACACAATAATGCATTTCAGTATAAAAACATTTCGCTACACTTCTGGGCTACATGGCATAATTATAGAGCAGTCGCTTGAATTTCCTTGGTTGCACGAATCGAGACAAGGGGCTTTATGTAAATAATTGAGGAGTTAAAAGTTTTTTTTTTTCCATAAAAAGTTTTCAGTAGTAATTATTGAAGTGCATTCTTTGACAAGTGATAGTATTTTACTTAGATAATTGATCATAATATCAAAGGAGTACCTTTATTAGTTTACCATGCGAAATAAATAGGAATAAATTATTTATTGCATTCTTAGGAATGCTAAAGAAATGGTAGCAGTACAGGAAGGCAATCGATAATATAATAAAATCGAATTTTTTTGATGCTCTAACTAAGTCACTTTTTCATAAACTAACAGTAACCATAAGTATTGGCAAATCCAAGGTTGCATCCAACTCTCTACCTTAACGCGTGCGTTAAGGAAAAGGTGAAGAGGCGTTTGGTTTTTCTGATAGTTTGACTCTTCCTAACATTACCGCGAATCTCATACACAGACTTATCGAAGCGGTTGTTATTTAACTTCCGTAAAACACTATGCCTTAGCGGTCGTTATTTTTTATACACAATTTATTTTCGTGATGTTAAACTTTGCCAAAAAAAAACCATTGGTGTACGGAGAAAGGGTCGAGTGTGAACGACGATTCGCCGTAATGTAAAGGGAAGCCTGGAATACACTTTCTACACAAAGAAAAAGGTATCGGCTTTCCAAATTTTCTGAGAGCTTGTTAAAGTTCTACTTTCAGGCTATTCCTCCGCCTCATGCAAACAAAGCTTAACTAAGTAAAGAAAATTACAACGAAGGGACACCGCACCGCATTCGCGGGCATTCAGTACAATTGTATTTTGCATTAGAACTATTCCTGGGCATAACGAACACACCTGTTTTCTCCCTGGTTTTATTTACATCAATAATAAATAAAATATTGCAATTTATAGATAGAATATAAACAGCATTTGAACTGAACCAATAAATAAGATACTCTATGTTAACAAAAGTATAAAACGCTTGAGATACATGCCACGTTAATGAAGCAACCAAACACGTCATATATGGGGTGATTTTTGAAAGATTTGTTTCAAAAAGTTTAAATAAACCGCGAATAGACTATACAAGTGGAAATTCACACATTATTATGGGAACATTTATTCGATCGCAAGCAGTTTACGAGTCGAATTTTCGTGTTTTACTGACATCGAAGAACACGGCCCCCGCTGGCTCATTTAATAAGTGTTTCTTAAAAAAAATTCTACATAATATAAAAATTTCGATAGTAGTAGAAAATACTTGCAGTGCCATCTTAGGCGGTAGGTGGTCTATCCAGGTTATTTTGAATGTATTTTCTGAGCATTTGCACACATTTGAAGAACTGCGCTGGAAAAAAAATAGTTCGAAAATGTTTGGAAACATTTAAAAATGCCTGAGACCGATTTTTAAAAACCACAAAACAGTCGTGTTTGAAATAAGGCAAAATATTTACGTTTAGGCGGACTAGCAGGAATCTGGTAGCTTCAGTTCACGATGAAAAACGTGCACACATAGAAATAAGTAAGTATATTCACAACACGGTTCATGTTCATCGTATACGTGTTATGTAGGAAGCTTCCTCGACGTATGTACGTGGGTCAAATGGTGAAATTTCATTAAGCCTAGAAAAAAAAATTATTATTTTTATTTATTTTTTTGCTTTTATAAAGCCCACCTCCCGTGGCCCAGACGGTTCGAGCGCCACCGGTCTGGGGTGTGGGAGGTCCTGGGTTCCAATTCTAGGTAAGTTATGGGTGTAAGTTTAAGTTAGTTCAATAGTTAGTTTGTAAGCTGTCCCAGGCATAACACCTGGGAACGTCAATAAACCATTTTCAATCCAATGCAAGTTTATATAATACGTCTAAAACTATGTTGTTTACTTATTTAATCACTGTCTCAAAACATTCAGTTATTTTCTTGTCATCTATGACTGGTTAAACATTAAGACAAATACATTTATTCATTCACTATGGACAATAAGTTGTCGTACACTCTCTATGCTGACATTTCCTATCTACTCAAAAGTGACAATGAAACGAGCATNCTATGGACAATAAGTTGTCGTACACTCTCTATGCTGACATTTCCTATCTACTCAAAAGTGACAATGAAACGAGCATTAGAGGTCGATTCGCCATCAATTTCGTGTATGTAAATGACGTCTGCATTGAACGTTTGTAGAAATGTGTGATTCATAGCGAATATATTCATCTTAACCGTCATGTTAACCGTTTTCCATCGTTAACTGACCTTTTTGCAAGGTATCGCTAGAGAGCTTATGGTTCCCACCACAAACGCTAGATGGTGCGCGCGGCGCCGCTGTTATCGAGCAGAGCATTTCTTCATTACCCCGCCGCAGGCGCCTGGCGCCACTATACAATTCAGTGTCCTTTCCCGCTCTAGGAAGTAATTTTCGTCATTCTGTCCCTTATAATTTGTGATGTATTGTAGAAATGNGGAAGTAATTTTCGTCATTCTGTCCCTTATAATTTGTGATGTATTGTAGAAATGACGGGTTATGTAATTTTATTTTGGAGAAATATTAAAATAAAACATTAAAAACCTTACTTTACCTAAAATAAAATAACCACCGACTTTTTATAATGTAATTATGGCTTTAACGATGTACTAAATTAAAACGGTAATTTTTGTAAAAGTGCTACATATACGTAGGATAGCTCACCATAATAATCAGTTTTTTTAATTCTGTGCTAGTGTACAGAGGCGAATCTAGAGACGCCTTAAAGGAGGCGGCTACTTGAGTGGTAGCGCCCTGCATCATGAGGATACCACACACTTACCAGTAAGCACTAAGCTTTGATGCTAGTGCCAGTACTTGGTGGATAGACTGTCGAAATATTCTTCGATGAAAATATTTTCTTAACTATAGGCTGTGCATGATGAAGGGGCACTTTTGAGGCCGTAGTTACTTTTTTCCTTTTAGCCATCTTTTTATCCTCAAGTCACTATTTATAATATATATAGTCATATAAATAATACACGCAGTGGATATATTTCACCCGACTCGAAAGTTAACGTCTAAGGCTACAATAAAATATATTATCCCAAATGAGAGAGCTTCAAAAANATATTTCACCCGACTCGAAAGTTAACGTCTAAGGCTACAATAAAATATATTATCCCAAATGAGAGAGCTTCAAAAAGTGCTCACGTTGCCGTGAGTAGCCTGAATGTATGTGTTAATACAGCATTAAAAATATACTTGGTTTCAAGAATAATTTCATTATGGCAGTGTAACATCACGTCCAAGGGAGGGTCTCAAGTCCCATTAACTCCTCCTTAGATCCGCCTCATAAAGACATATCTTATAAGTTCAAAGACAACATTTCTTAAGCACATGTGGAGATTAATGTAAATAATGAAACGCCGCGTGTTGTAAGGTCATGTGTTTAGCGATAGGGAAAACAGGGAAAACCGGGAAAAGTTAGGGAAAATTACAATTCTGGAAAAGTGAGGGAAATATAAGAAATTTTAAGCTATGTCAGGGAATTTTAATAAAATATTTACACATAAAGATAATAAGAAAATAAATATTGGATTCCAGTACTTACGCTACATTTCATCTCACTAATCGTACTTTTACTTTAGTTTGTTCCACCTTTGAAGGCAGATTATAAACCTATGTACGGACAATTTTGTTGCATTCTGTATAATCATAACTATTGTCATGCACATTTACCTTTTTTAAANATAAACCTATGTACGGACAATTTTGTTGCATTCTGTATAATCATAACTATTGTCATGCACATTTACCTTTTTTAAAATAGCCTATTTTTTTGGTTTGGTACATCAAACATTGAGAGTGGAAAATATTAGTTAAGGTACCGGCGTAAGATTTGCAAATAAAATATTTGCTTTAATAAATCTGAACACTAAGTTGTTTCCTTGAATTGATCCATTGAATCGTATCATGTCTTTGTTTCTGGCCTGAGAAAGCTATAATTTAACCTCTGTGTCATCTTCTTCCATGTACTATCTTTGTATGTACTTTTATTTTGGAGTTTTATAAATATTTGTTACTGCGTAAAAAACCACCCATTAAGGAAGGCTATGTAAATGCCACACACAGCAAATTTTTAAATTCTTTAGAAAACTAAATGAAATTATTTATATTTTATGCAGCGTACATTATAAGAGAAATGTAACAGGATACCTGGAAAGGTCAGGGAAATGTCAGGAAGTTTGTAATAATGATATAGCTAGCCACTCTGTAACATTATTGCAGCCATTACAACATCACATGACTCGGACAACACAGTTGGCATAATGCTGGTCCCATGTCAGCACACCTTCGGGCCTGGTTACATGAGTCTATTTGTTTCGGAAGGGAGTTTTACAGCTGTTATATCCACTCCTAGGGTNACACCTTCGGGCCTGGTTACATGAGTCTATTTGTTTCGGAAGGGAGTTTTACAGCTGTTATATCCACTCCTAGGGTGATTCGACCCACCGCTGTTATAATGGTTTTTTTGTACCTTGCAGAAGGACACCGCATCGGAGTTGACGTCTGAACATTTTCACTTGTGTTTCACCGATGGTGTAGTGGTTAGACTACTCTCCACCCACCTCTGCGATCCGGGTTTGGTCCCCGGCGGAGTAGCTCCTGGATTTTCGCATGTGGGAATCGTGTCAGACGATGCCGCTGGTAGGCGGGTTATCTCGGGGATCTCCCGTTTCCCCGACCCCTTCATTCCGGCGCTGCACGATACTCATCTCGCTCCACCCTCATCGGCTCTCAAGACCTCGATATTAAGAGCCACCGAAATCTCTTCACTCACTCACTTTTACCAGGTATGGATTGGGAAATTTTGCTGACTACAAGAGTACCGCAACTGCAAGCAAACCGTTTACACGTGGGTGATGTGAGATCAGAGTTACTTTGTTGAATTACTGTAACAGGGTGCTCTATTATAGGGAGTAAAATATGAGGACGTACGGTGTCACTAACTTATCGCTGTGCCGTCAGGGTCTCCCAAACTGCACTGCTACCAAGGGTAACCTGAATATACACTACTCGAAATAAAAAAAGTCGTAATGACTTCGCATTGATATATTTGTTTCTATTTGGCACTACACGGCTGAAACTAAATATATGCCAACTCCTCAAGGTTTCCGAAAACTTTAAAAAGGAACACTTCTCGTGCCTCTCATCGATAAATTAACGCAATGATGTGCAAAAGAGAAATGGTTCTTGAACAAACTGAAAACAGATTGTGGTAACTGTACACTCGTGTGGACTGTCAATAAGCTGTGTTGCCACCTCTTTCCTGCATCACTGCAGCACAGCGTCTTGGCATACTCTTAACAGGTCTTCGGATATGCATTTGTGGGATGCTGCAATCCTGTCAAAGTCACGTGGTAAATAGTGGTGGATGTGATTTTTCACGTTTTGGTTTTTAACATACATGACTATATTGAATGTATTCTAGTTGCATTAAAACTAGGAAGGAGTTTAACAGTTGTACTGGGGATAGACCGGCGAATGTCGATAAAAAAAAACCTTTATTTGTTTTAAGCGAGAAATAAGCATGTGTGAAAGAAAAATAGCACTACAGGTTGCCTCACAGACCTGTTCTTCCATGGCACCATGGAGAATGAATCAGACGAGAGGAAGTGCTGGTGGAGGCGTAACGAAATGCAGCAGCAGGTAAAACTCGAGTAACCCGAAATAACCTATCTGCCACATTTGCCCACACACCACACGGATAAAAGTTATGTAAACAGTGTTCTAAACCTGAAATGATATCCACGTTGGTTTTGATAGAGCTATTGGCAGAAAAGCGTTCTAGTGTTGTCAAATAGGACGCTTCATAAATGAAGGCACAAATGCTTGAACACCATACACGTGTTTGATGACACCAAGGTAAGAGATTCAGACATTTGTGTGCTCTAGTAATAGCAATATTGTAGGGGCATTCCGTCAGAGTTTTCTAAGGAGCTAATCGTGCCTCTTTTATCTGTTAGCGATGTCACTGTCAATCGGAAACGTTACGGAAGCAGTGGCAACAAGTATGGCTTTGGTAGGCTTAGTGGTTTATTGATCGGGAGCAGTGAATTCAGAAGAAAGTTGTGGAAATCACAGCCATTTCGACTATTTCGGAGGACTTCCATTGCACCCCCGTTAAAGGTTACATACACTCATGTTGGGAATATCAATGTTAAATGTTTGGCAATCAAAGTTTTTCGCCACTAGGTAAGCGCTAGTCTCGCATGAGCGCCTGATTGCTCTCTATTTTCTACGTTAAAAACAGGTNAGTTTTTCGCCACTAGGTAAGCGCTAGTCTCGCATGAGCGCCTGATTGCTCTCTATTTTCTACGTTAAAAACAGGGAAATTGTAATAAACCTAAATAAAATATAAAATAACTTTACAAATAAGTAAAATATTTCTCCTTTATCATTCAAGTTTCTTAAAACTTCAATTAAAAGTGATCTATTTGGAACACTGCGCACCTAATGGCGGAAATTTNAGTTTTTCGCCACTAGGTAAGCGCTAGTCTCGCATGAGCGCCTGATTGCTCTCTATTTTCTACGTTAAAAACAGGTCAATTGTAATAAACATAAATAAAATATAAAATAACTTTACAAATAAGTAAAATATTTCTCATNAAATAACTTTACAAATAAGTAAAATATTTCTCCTTTATCATTCAAGTTTCTTAAAACTTCAATTAAAAGTGATCTATTTGGAACACTGCGCACCTAATGGCGGAAATTTTTCCTATGCCAAACCTCCCATAAGTAATCTCGTCTTGTTCCTAACCTGACTTGAATTAACCTTATCCAGGTACAGAAGTTAGTGGGAGGAGTCCCCGCAGGAAAGTGATAAAACTTGGTTTTAAAATGCCGTGCCACTGCCAGTAAGCCACTGATTACATGCATCGATGCACGAAGTCTTTTGGGAGTGGTTCATACCACACCACACCTTGCTATGTGAACTGCATACGACTTGTGCGATGTTATACATTCTGGCTCAAGTATTAATATTATTCATGAGCCAGTATTTACATTATACATATTTATATTAATAGTGAAAAGACTTTTGTAACGTCTATATGTTATTTGTAATGGAAATATGCTTTTTTTTTGCACTTTTTTTTTTGCATTACGTGGTTTTATTTTTTGATTTGTATTCTTTGTAAGCGTAGTTTCACTATTATTAAAACGTTTTCTCGCTTGGTTTCTCACAGTTATCACAGACATTTTTGAGAAAAACTATTATTACGAAGGCGCTGCGCTCTTTACTGGTAGAGTAAAGGAACGTGTCTCCGGTTCGGAGGGAACAAGGTGCAAACCAGTGAAGGGGAGAGATCATAGAAATTGTTATATCTGTTTCTACTCGACCAAGCCAAGTGTCGATCCGCAAAATATGTGAACTACAGAAGTCTCTCTCTTCCCTGTTACTCCCCTTTCCCCTCCAGGATGAGGTAAGGCGCTCGAATGCAGGTGTCCGGTGTCGCATCTGAACGAAGTTCTGGCACAGAACTGACTAATTCGAGTTGCCGTTCGGCCGATTTTGTGTAGGCTGACGTTTATTCCCTATGTTTGTGCTTTTAATTGCTGCGCGTGTACCGATCCTCACGTAATTCGGTAAACTTTAAAGTATTTTTATACAGTCAAATTGGAGGTTCCGATGCTTAAGAAACTTCTAACAGTATTAAACGAATGGATAATTTTTTCTGGGCAAAAGAGACTTCCACAAGAAGCTTCTTAAATTCACGTAAGCAGACGTACCAGCGCTTGCATAGCCAGCTATCGCTATAGATTATCACGAACTCGCCGTTGTTCTTCCTCTTTCAGCAGCTACACTAGCGCTCGAGTACAATCCCTTCAGGCAGCATTGTGGCTGTAGTATAATGGCTTACAGCTACTTCTCTTCATTTGGGTTCTAGCCACTTGTTTAAATCGACGGATCAAAGTGATCTGGTTATACCAAGACATAATGGGTGACAACATACCTCACAATCTGTGTCAACAGTCTAGAATAGGCGTTATCCTTTATCAGTACGCTGATTCTCCTGTCCATAAAGCAAGACAAGTCGTGTCGCGATTCGAAGAAAGTCAGGCAGGGCTGCTTAACNACCAAGCCAAGTGTCGATCCGCAAAATATGTGAACTACAGAAGTCTCTCTCTTCCCTGTTACTCCCCTTTCCCCTACAGGATGAGGTAAGGCGCTCGAATGCAGGTGTCCGGTGTCGCATCTGAACGAAGTTCTGGCACAGAACTGACTAATTCGAGTTGCCGTTCGGCCGATTTTGTGTAGGCTGACGTTTATTCCCTATGTTTGTGCTTTTAATTGCTGCGCGTGTACCGATCCTCACGTAATTCGGTAAACTTTAAAGTATTTTTATACAGTCAAATTGGAGGTTCCGATGCTTAAGAAACTTCTAACAGTATTAAACGAATGGATAATTTTTTCTGGGCAAAAGAGACTTCCACAAGAAGCTTCTTAAATTCACGTAAGCAGACGTACCAGCGCTTGCACAGCCAGCTATCGCTATAGATTATCACGAACTCGCCGTTGTTCTTCCTCTTTCAGCAGCTACACTAGCGCTCGAGTACCATCCCTTCAGGCAGCATTGTGGCTGTAGTATAATGGCTTAAAGCTACTTCTCTTCATTTGGGTTCTAGCCACTTGTTTAAATCGACGGATCAAAGTGATCTGGTTATACCAAGACATAATGGGTGACAACATACCTCACAATCTGTGTCAACAGTCTAGAATAGGCGTTATCCTTTATCAGTACGCTGATTCTCCTGTCCATAAAGCAAGACAAGTCGTGTCGCGATTCGAAGAAAGTCAGGCAGGGCTGCTTAACTGGCCTGCTCTAATATCTGACTCTAACCCAGTAGACAGGGCCGGAATAAATTAAGGGGTCCTGAGGAAACAAATTATTTTTAAAAAAAGATGAAAAAGGAATTAGTTCAGTGTGTAAATATTTTATTGCCAAATGACAAGTTCTCATAAAGCTACACAGCTACACATTACAATAAAGACCATTTTATATTGATCCCTCATTTCAAAACGTTTTTATTCCTCTAGGAACAAAATGCCCCCATATTACTAGAAACTGGAGTAAACCCGCATTTTTTTTTTATCAAAAAGCATGTAAAATATCGTAAATTTGGGGAAATACCCGCACATTAGCAACACTCGCCAGACTGTTCTAGGCCGTTTCAAGAACCGACGAGCAAGTGTCTCATATAAACAAACGGGTTCACATAACACCATCGCTCGTTTAAGTGCAGTATACATTCGATAGTTTTTCAATTACAATTAGTATTTGAATTACTATCGAACGCAGGCTCTATAATTATTATGTAAACAAGTATTTATTAACTACTAGCTAANAATTAGTATTTGAATTACTATCGAACGCAGGCTCTATAATTATTATGTAAACAAGTATTTATTAACTACTAGCTAACCCTGCCACGCGTTGCTGTGGCATAAAAGATTTTGGTTCTATTCACTTCTGTGAAATTAATTGAAAGAAGTATATGTATTTTCAAAACCTTTATTATTGAAGTACTTGTTTGAATACATTTTTTTTAGTTTTACCATCTTCCGCGCGTATGAATAATATGTGTGGTTTTCCTACTCTAGAACACGACACATACAATTGGCCGTGCGAAAAACATTCTGTTTCTAAATTCATTCCGCACATTTGCAATGACTGCCCTTGAGCTTTATATATTGTCACTGCAAATGCCAATCTGACTGGAAACTGTGTTCTTTTAAAGTGAAAGGGAATTTCTGATGGAATAAATNAAATGCCAATCTGACTGGAAACTGTGTTCTTTTAAAGTGAAAGGGAATTTCTGATGGAATAAATTGAATTCTGAGGAGTACATCTTCTCCTTTGAAAGCACCTTTCAAGATGGTAGCTTCATTAGTATTGCCCATAATTGTTTTTACTGTAAGGCGTGTGCCGTTGCAAATTTTTGGTAGATTGATATTACGAAGTAAATGACTGCCACTCCTATTTTCAATTTTAATATATGTGGAATGCATTCCTGGAACATCAAACGAATTTAGAAATTCTGGCGGATAATTTACAGCTTAATTTTCGTGTAATGATGTTATATCCACAGATTTGTATGTGGCATGTTAGATTGTCGGTAAGTATCGACATATATGTTAGTATCGACATATCGAGTATTGGCGTACTTATAAGTATCGATATATAGTTATATCGATAAGTACCAATACATCAATATATTGTTTTATCTATAAGTATCTATATATATTGTTTATGTATATATCGATAGATATGTTGCTAGGTTGCGACTTTACATTTTTGACATTGCATTGTTAACTAAGGTGCTTCCTGACACGAAAGCATGGTAAAAATGAACTTTTTACGGTTTTTAATACCTTTGCAGGTGATACAGATAAAAAAGAAAGGTCTACAATCACTCCTGGGAACGAAAGGAATGTTTATTTAAAAAAACAGAATGAAAATCGGTTGATTTTTTCGGAAGTTACATGCGTCCGAACAAACGGACACAAGGTTTATATATATATATATATATATATATATATATATATATATATATATATANGTGTATGGGCGCATTATCATCTTGGAATATGGCAGTGTTTGGTAGTAATATGCTAGTTATAGTAAGAACTTCATCATTGAGGGTGTCTAGATATTCATTCGCAGTAATCCGGCCAGTGATGGAATGAGAGGACCGGCTGAATACCACGATATAGCTGCCCAAATCATAACGGAACCTCCCCCATGCTTGACTGTAGGATGCAGGCAGTCCGGATCGTAGGCTTCTTTTGGGGTTCTCCATACATAAACCCGGCCGTTTGTAGGAAACAATGTAAA